>PVKB01006881.1:0-49150 GCA_004027205.1 Ctenodactylus gundi | reverse complement strand
TTAGTTTTATTTTTAAAAATCGCAGGGGTACTATAGATCAAGCCCAGGGCTTTCACACTAAGCTACAACCCAGTCCATTTTTAGTTTTGATTCTGAGACAGAGTATCTCTGGGTCTATAAGTGTCCAGGCTGGGCTGGAATTTAGAATCTGCCTGTCTTAGCCTCTCAGTGTGCTAGGACTACAGGCCTGTGCACCCCAAGCCGAGCCTGCAGCATTTCTTATGATGACAGGGGGCACCCATGCTGCTGACTTCTTTGACTGTGAAAGCTTTAAATAGAATCTGAGAAATCAGACTTTTGCTTCCAATTTTAAGTATGCAGTCAATTCATATAATTTTTTGTTCTTGTTGGGATGAGTATCAATAAATTTGTAATCAGTATTGGAATGCTTAGGAGAATTTTAAACTTTGCTACATTTGTAAGTTTAATGTACTTTAACGATTTTTTCCTAATTTTGGGCAGATTTTGCTTGTTAAGATCATAAATTTACCCATTCACACATATGAAGTAGGGTATTTTATAAAATAGAGTTCAACATTTTTCAGGGTATTTAATTGCTAAAGTATTTCTAAATTCACATTGGTTGTTTTAAGGGGATTTACTCTGTGTTGAGTTGATCAAATAGTAATCCAGGTTCCCTGCAAAAACTGATTTATTTTATACAACATTTGCTATATTTTAAGCAGATGAGAAGATCTGCAAATTGGACTTAATGATTTAAGGAAAATTAGATTTCTTTTTTTCTTCAATAAACAAAAATAAATTTAACACACAAATAACCCTAGCTCTCTTTATGTAAAAATGAGCCTTGGGCAATGTTGAATTTGACAGTAGTACTCCCTCCAGCTGTCTTCGGGGATATTGTGTGTTCTGGGCACTGCTAGGCCTGATATTGTGATGATTCTCCGTCTTGAGTGGATGTCTCGGCTACCTTTCCATCTTACTCAGGAACCCAGCTGGCTCCGGAGCGAGTGGGCCTTGTAACAGATTCCTGGGGCTTTCTATATGGTCCTCTATTGGCCCGCCTGAAGCTTTCCCTAGGTGAGATCTCCTTTTTTCCCTTTTCCATCACACCCCTTTCTCAGAGTTGCCCCAAGGACTACATGGTCTCTTAAATCTCTTCCATCTTTCTCTTACCACATTTCATCATGGGCCTGGTTCTTCTCATTCTCTGACTTTTTGATCCAGGTTCAATTTGATTTGATTTCCCACTGTGTGGACAGCACGAGTTTAAGTCCATGGCAGCAGTAGTAAACAATAGGACTAACAAAGGCAAAAATCTGTAAGACAAGAAGAACTTAAGTAAATATATTATTAAGATAAAAAATTCCTGCACTCATTGTGTGAATTGTGTTTCATTATAATGATAATCTCCTCTTGTTATACTAGTTTAAGTACTGACCTGCTCTTGAAATAAGAGCCATAAATACAGACATGGGATATTGCCCAAGGTAGGCAGAATCTAGAACCCTCCTATTTGGCATTCCAGGAGAGTAGATGACATTTTTCTCAGCCTTTGGTTTCTTCATGTCAGTTCCTGCATTCTCTGTTGTGTCCCTCCTTCCCAAGAAGGTGACTTCTTGGCCAAGCTTCAAAGCCAACCAAAGCATGTCTTTCTTCTCCCTCTTGTTTCTCCCCCTTTTGTCTTCCTCCCTTCGTAGGAGCCTGTGCTCACTGAAACCTGATGTCTGGAATGCTTGGTACATAGAGGCTTTTCCTCCCACCTCTCTCCTTAAGCTAACTCTCTGATTTCCTAGTTTGCCTTTTAATTTCCTGCAGGATCCAGATCCTCATCCTGGATCTCACCATGATTAGCAGCTTGTTTGGTTCTTTGAAAGCCACAGCTCCAAGTTAATAAACTATGACTTATAAAGAAATCTCAATATTTGGACACTCCACATCTGCTTCTAACCAATTAACCTACTGGACTGGAGACACATGATCTGCTTGCTGGTAAGTACAAAGATTTCTAGTCTTGTGTTTGCAGCATCTGGACATTGCCTCTTGGATGTGTCAGCTCTGATGGAAAGTCAAGGCCCCTCAACTCCTTGAGATTTATTAATTTAACTGCCAGTTTTACCCTTGGGAGCAAGTCCTGCTACCTGGTTAGTTTCCCCATCACTTAGCTATTCCACCCCCTGCTGCCATTACTCTTTCTACTGCCCTGTTTGAGCTCCCAGAGTGCAAAGAGCCCATATGAGTTATTGCCTTGCACATCCACAGTTCAGTTATAATTAATGGTCACGGGCATGTCCCTTAGTCACCCTAGGAGCTAAAGGTGCTGTCTAAATCATCAAGGAAAGAATAAATCATGTTCAGTAAAATTTTACTGTTCCATATTCTCATTCTTTAAGACCTCATCATTCATCCATGTACGAACTATGGTTAACTCTGTATTAATCAGATTCATCAACTGCTCATTCCTGGGTAGCTTAAAATGTACTGCCCTAGGGAAGATCTAGATGGCTGAATGTTTCATCAAGATATTTGATGTCATGTACATGAGTTTCAGGTGGGGATTAACAGAAAAGGGAGGTGATTTCTAGGAGAGGAACCTCTTCACCCTGGCTGATCATTCCAACACGTCCTGACTGAGCTTTTTGTTCTAGTCTGACCTTCATTCCACCATCTCTCCCTCAAGTGAAACCTCATGGCCGCTCTGAATGAGGGAAGTCAACATGGTGGCAACTGAGGCTTCCGCTATATATTCCATGTGTTACCTTGAGTCTGGTACCAGGGGTGGGTCTGTTGGAGTGGTCCTGGCCAAAGAAATGGTGAGGAAATGAAGAGGATCAAGTTTGAGCTGAAGCATGTAGGAGGCTGTGTGGCACTTCCATTTTCTTGCTTCCCTTCTGACAGTGTCTATAGTTGCCTTGTATTAAGATACAGAACCCAAAACTGACTCACTTGATGGAGATAATCACCAAGTCCCAGTTGTACATGCATGGAAAACGGGTTGTTCTGTTATCACTGAAACAGTGAGATTGTTCCTGAAAGAGAACATCATTTCTGCTAAGTAACACATGCACGAAGTTGGTGTTTCTGATACTATGTAGTCTCAATTCTTTGATCTCTTATCCTCCAGTGGTCTTGTGTCTCATTTTTACCTTAGCTGCCCCTTCCCTTCATTGTGTATTGGTTGCTGCTAATAGCTGTATCTCTTGAGAAAACCGATTACACTGCTGTCCAATATCACCCTGTGTATTCCTAGTTTCTTCTGCTAGCATCTCAGCTCCAAAAGTTCTGCAAGCCCATAATTAACTGTTATTAGTGTTCAAAACACAGATCCTAGTTTGTCATTGTTGCATCTTCTATGCACACCACCACAGCTACTTTGCTCACTTTTTTGGTGGGGAGAATTTCAAGCTATATTAAACCAGTTTCTGAAACATTCATTTGTGAACAGACAAGTGGATATAGCTGGAGAAAAACATGAAAACTCACATGGCTCCAGTTGTTATCTCCTTATTCCTCATATACCATCTCAAGACCTACTCTCACTTTGTCTTGGTTGATCATTTCATACCTTCTCTTCTTTCCTTAGTTTGTTATCAGTTTTTTTTCTATTTTCTTCCTAAATGACATTGTTTCAAATTTTATTGAGAAAATATGAGCAATCAGGAAAGCACCACACACATTTTCACTACTAGATGTAGCAACCTTCAGGCATCTTTACCCGTCTAGTCCCTGTCTCCTCCTACTGTGGATCAGTGGTCCTTGCTCCTGCATGAGGACAGTTCCATCACTGGTGCCCTGGCTGTTATTTTCTGTGCTTCCCCATGCTTATTTGTCCTGCAATCCTCTCTTTTTTTCACCCGGGACAAAAAGTTCTCCCACTTAACTGGACTGTCCCATCATCAGAAAAACATGTTATACCCTACCTTAGACATGTTATGATACTTCTTACAATGAACATGTTATGATACCTCCTACCTTTTTCTTTCTTAGAAGGAAAACCAGAAATACCTCATTTAAACATGCACAGGCCCTGCAGGCACTCCCTGTTTCTCTGACACCCCCATATTGCTAATGTGTTATAACGTGCCATCTCTTTGGACTTCCTCTCAAGCCCGTCCAGTGAAAGCTTTGGGTCCATATCACTTGGCAAAGCCTCCTCCAAGCATCATGTAGCCAAATCTAAATATCACTTTTCCATTTTCATCTTACTGTGTATTTGACGTAATTGACCACTTCAAACAAACCAAAAGCCTTTTTTCCCGGGGTTCTGAGACATCACTGTCTTGGTTCCTTCTAACTCACAATCATTTCTTCCTTCGTTTCTCTCGCCTCTCATCTTTTAGACCTCTTGTCATGTTGGCATGACACAGGGCTTGATTTTTGTGACTTTTATCTCCTTTTATCTGCCCTGACTCCCTAGGCTGTCTCTTTGATCCTGTGACTTTAAATAATATCTGTACATGACTACTCCCAAATATGTCCCCATCCCAGACTTGGCATTGAAACTCCAGGGAAGACACATAATTATGGGGAAAATTCAATGGGAAAGATTAAACAATATTATTGGGCTGCTTTTTTTTTTTAAGCCTTTTATTCCATCATGTAAAGTATAAGAAAACAACTTTTGCCATAGATGCTGTGAGTTGCGTCCCTGGAATGCTTTAGTAATTGTTTTGGGGGTTTCTTTTTCTTTGTCACTGAATACCCCAAGAGAGAAGGAAAACCCCAGGATACTGAGAAGTAATGACTCCAGAAACATTAGAAAGGCGTTTCTCTTCCTTCAGGTACTAGCATCAGGTTAGCCTTTCCTGAGTTATTCTAGCGAATGCCTTTTCGTTGACCTGCCTGAACATTGTTCACCCACTCGTTTTTCTCTTTTTCCTAAACTTCCCCCACCCCTCTGAGGCCATGAGAAGAGCATAAAACCGAAGACCGGGTCGTTCTGAGACAGATTATAATGTGGGCAATTAAATTACTATTTGAGCAATTAACTGAATGTTGAGCACGCTAGGTTTGAAACCTGGGCTCCTGCACGCGAGCTTTGAAGACTGATCTTGATCCCTGTTTTCCAATATTTTACATTTTATTTTCTGGCTAGAATAACTTAGATGAACCAAGAAATTGATCAAAAATTAAAACATCCCTGAACAGAGTATACGGTTAATAATTGTCAGGAATACTGAGTGTTCTGTGAATAAGGGTGAGGGTTTGAAACAAGCAGAATGGGAAGAAAGCTGGGCGAGAAGGGATGGCGCTTACAGCCAAATTGCTTCAGAAAATGACATTGGATGAGTCACTTTTCTGTAGTCATTAGCTGTGCGCTCTAAATAACACTGCCATTAGACGTCATGATTTGGAAAAGCTCCTTTAGGTACTGCATCCTACCACGGGGCGGATTTATTTGTTTGTTTCTATCTTTACAAAGATAGATGAGAGTGAAGAAAACTTCAGGGCTTCCTTTTTGCCGTGTTATGAACCCTGGGGCTTTGGGCACGCGACCGTCTCTATCTCTGGTGAAAAGTCAACATTGTCAGTATATTTTTAGAAAGAGAGTTCACATTTTCACTTGTCGAATACTCTGTTTTACTAGCAGATGCAATCTTCTCATTTGGAAAAATCCTCTCTCTGGTTCTCCAGCCATATAATCCTCTTGATTCTTTCATGTTATTAAATAATTCATCTCCTTTCCTAATGAGCATGGAATCAAGCTGCTCCGACGCCAGGAGACTTTTCTCCTAATCACTATGGTTGGTCTCAGGGTTGGGCATGTGACCAAATGGAGGCATCAGAATTTTTCCTATGATTGTTCAACCTGAAGAGAGGAAAGAAAAAAAGGCATTTCCTCATTTGCAGCGAAGCTAAAACAGGACGCAGGTGGCTTCGCAATCTTGTTCCCTGCCGGTAGAGGAGCTGACCTGAGAGCGTGACAGCCCGGCGACTGGGGCGGGACCGGCTCTCCCCCTCTGCTCCCTCCGGCGCCGCTACCGGGAGCCCTCCAAGGCCGCGTTTGTGCTCAAGTGGGGTGGGGTTGAAGTTCCTGTCCCGTGCATGCAAGCTTAGTTGGCGACTTTTATTTTCATACCGCACCGGATATGGAGATCTGTGGGAGAAATTAGAGTCATTTCTTTTCTTTTTCTTTTCTCTCCTGTCTTTTTAAGCTGTCAAGATAATCGAGGACATGCAGAAGGATTCCGGTATGAATTAACACCAATCGCATTCAAACCTTGCTCTCTTCCCTGGCCCTGCCATGTCTCCTTCCCTTCTTTTTATGACCGTCCCCGGCTTTCTGGCCGTGGGAGTGAGGACAGGGCCCACGCGGTGCTGCCGCCGCGTCCGTCATGCGCCGCGTGCAGCAGGGTCCGGCCCACGCGGAACGTGCAGCAGGCACAGGCTGCTTCTTCTGGTTGTGCCCAAGGCGGAGCAGGAAGGACGAGGCTCTGGGCACGCAGGGTCGCTGCTGCCCGTGTCTCCCCTGCGCGCTGTCCACACCCAAGGCCGAGAAAGGCGACCTCGGTGAAAGGGAACTCAGCCACGAGGTGAGAAGGATGAGAGCCGGGAAAGGCAGAGTGCTTCTGCAGTGGAGCGCGCCGTCCTCCTCAGTGCCAGCTGGGAGTCGCCCGTCGCCGTCACCGTTCTTCAGAAACGGGGGCTGCACAGGTGTGACCAAAAAATAAAACGAGCGCACACATTTAAAAAACTTATTACAGGGAAAGCTTGTGAGTGTGGAAGAACTTCTAGACCTGTTTGGAAAGTGGCAAGAACGTCGGGATGGCCGTGTTCAAAGTGACAGGGAGTGCACTGAGGCCGCCGAATCAGGGCAGTGCGCCTTTTCTTGTAATGATATTTAAAAATTTAAATACATTATCTTTTTTTGGTCAGCATTTGTGTTGGGTAATTTTAGAGATCAATGCTTGTTAATCCTCTTAATTATGAAGGCCTAGCATCTTTCAAATGCCTGATCCCTCATCCAGCCACTGTCCCGACGTGTCACCAATGTGAGTTTTAACAAGTGCGCCTCCACCAGGTGCTGTCAGGGCTCCATCTACCCCGTGATTGAATGCCAGGCTAATTAGGATTCTGCCACTTGCCGCGACATGAATCCTGACTAGTATGTCTTTGACACCCAGTGTGTACCTGTGGGGAGTATTTTTTATTATCATTATTTATAATAATCATCTAGTATTAGGTAATTATATGTAGCCTTGCTGCTTGCAGAGTGCTTTTCTGTGCTACTTTGTGGGATTCTAATGAGAAGGCTGTGAGGGGAAGGTTGATTTTATTGTAAATACCTATAGCTCCGTCATTTTTGATCATATTTCAGTTTTCTTTTATGACGGTATGAAGCACAGTCCTGTGAAATAAGGAAGAAGCATCTTGTTGCTCCTCGTTCTCCACGATACTCTCATTCTTTCATTGTCTTTAATTGAAACTCGCTGCTGTAATCTCAGGAGGAGGGAAGAGATAAAGACCTGTCCTCGCACTTGCTCAGAGACCCTTTCTGTAGGACGGGCTGTCACCAAGATGGCACAATCTATCCACAGAGTATATGACAGTGTTCAATGACAATCTCCACATTCTCCCTGGGCGTGTATGCCATTTCCAAGTGACACACTGGATCCGATCATTTTGGCAGCCCTCACGTTCAGTACCAGTCACTGCTCTCTGCTAACTGTGACTTCCGTCAGCTGTTGACAGGGATGACCAGGCGTTCCCATTGCGCGGTGTCTGTCTGCGGCAGCTGCGGTCTCGGCCTCCGTGTGTCCCTAACTGGAATTACTCCTAAAGATATTTCGATTGTTGCTATTCCTGACGATGAACCAGAAAACGTTTGTTTGAACACCTCATGTGGTATTAAGTTAGAAATCATGGCAGAGAAGAGAAAATAAGGAAGATATAATCTAAGTCTGGCACTGGAGGAGTAGCTCAGTGGTTAAAGTGCTTGCCTTGCAAGTGCTATGTCAAGCGCTAAGTACTGGAGTTCAATTCGCCAGCACCACACAAGCCAGGTGTGGTGGCGCACACCTGTAATCCCAACACTCGGGAGGCTGAGGCAGGAGGATTGCCGTGAGTCCAAGGCCAGCCTGGGCTCAATCATGAGTTCAGGACCAGCGTGGGCTACTGGGCTACAGAGTGAAACCCTGTCAAAAAAAGAAAGAAAGAAAAAAAAAAAACCAAGAGGATAATCTAAGACTGGACACCATTATCTGCTTACATGAGTCTCCTGGGTTGGATTCCTTAGATTCTGGGAGTGATGTAGGACTTCTTGGGCAGCTGCTGATTTATTGAGGGGGTGCTTCCTAAAGATTTCTGTGAGGGAGGCAAGGAAGTAGGGCAGGGAGGGAAAGAAAGTTGGTAAAGATGTGGTTGCAGGAATCATCTGGCCTCAGGTCGTTCCCTTTGTAGAACCCTGGGGAGTGAATCATACCAAAGAGTGTGTTCTATGTAAAGGAGAGGGAATATAGCTGCTTTACTGTTTGCACCCATCTGCCATGGGCTGTAAGTTCCCTCTAAGTGGGATGGCATGGCATCTCAGACATCTCTTGCAGTTTGGTCCCATCAAGCCAATGGGCACTTCTCTGAAGAAGACTCTTGTGGCTGGTTGAGGGCTACACAGGCCTGCAAAAGGAACAGCAGGGACCACAGTATTTCCTCCATGAAAAATAATTATCTGCTATTCTAATAATAATGGTGATTTTAATAATAAACTAGAACCTCACAGTATTTAATGCATACAATGTTCTGAATGTTTTTTAGCTGTGGAGTTGTATGGTCCTTAGAAAATTTTGTATGATGTTAGTAGTACTGTTATCCTTCTTTGACAGATGGGGAAACTGTCAATGGACAAGATCTTGGAAGCAAGATAGCAAGAACCAGCAGAATGCAGGAACTGCGGGAAATACGTGGGTTCCTGGGGGAAGAAGAGGCTGGGCCTGGTGACTGGGAAGAAGGTGGCCTTCCTGAGAGAAGCGGTCCTAACCCAGGTTAAAATTGAGAGGGGCCCTGATAGTAGTGAAGATACTGATGATAACACTTTGTCATTTGCAGTTCACAAGATATTCTGGTAGTCTAACTGAATTTCCACAGTGGGCAACAGATTAAAAGCTTGGATTTCTACTTCAGAGAAGTAAAACTCATCAGTGTTCTGGATCAAGCTATTAGACTCAGGAGGGGCACCCCAGCTGGGCCTCCAAACAGTTCTTCACTGCACGGACAGGAACACTTCGAATTGCTCCACTGAAAAGCAGAAAAGGTTAGGTAAGCTTGAAAGCTGTTACAGGTTGAGTTAGTATTTACGCCCCAACCCTCAGTTGAGGCTGTAGTTGGAGATAGGATCCTTAAAAAGGGAAAAGGTACTTGAGGCTAAATGAACTCATAATGTGGGTCCCAATCCAAAGTAACTAGTGTCCTCTTAAGAAGAAAAAAAGTTGGGCTTGTGGTTCACACTTGTAATCCCAGCACTCTGAGAGGCTGAAACAGGAGGGTCACAAGTAAGTTTAGTCCAGCTCGAGCAGCTAAGTGATTTAGAGCGATCCTCTTTTAAAAGATTCAAGTACTAAAAATATGTCCACGAAAGCTGAGTGCAAAGGTTCTGGGTTTACCACCCACTATAGAACAGAAAAAAGACAGAGAGAGAGAGAGAAATCAAACACCCCAGCAAGCCACAAGCGAGCCGCAGGGAAGAGCTTCAGCAAGCGAAAGGCTTCCTGGTGTCACTCTGTGGAAGTGGCCATCAGGAAGTCGATGAAGCTCTTAGGAGGACCTAGTCAGTCGGGCCTGGTGGCACAGGCCTGCAGTCTCATTACTCTGGGAGGCTGATGCAGGAGAATTGTGAGATGCTCCCCACCTGGGCAATTTAGTAATTTAGTGATATCCTGTCTCATGATCCAAAGTCAAAAATGGGCTGGAGATGTAGCTTAGTGTAAAGGCCTTAGGCTCATCAACCCTTAGTACAAAAAGAAAATGTTGAAGATAAAGCAGCAGCAGATGTTGAATAGTGGACAGGGGGGATAAAACACAGGTCTTCAAGCCGCAGATGTCCTCTGTACTGAAGGCTGCTTCTTTGTTCTCAGCTCTGGCCCTCAGCTCCCCAGCACTGATCTGTATCACTAACTTCTGGTTATGTTAAGTTGATGGAAGGCACCAGAGGCAATTTGATTGCAGGAAAAAGAGATAAGCAAGAGTACTTCTCCCTGCCCCTGTTTCAGTTTGTGTCTCTGATAGACCATATTACCTTCCCAGTTCCATCTTTTGCCTAAAATCCCTTCCTCTGACAGTAAACCCTCCCATCAAGCAGGCCCACCATATTTCCATTACCGCAAGAAGAGGTTACACTTCATGGATTCTAGGAAGGTATCGCTATTTCTTATGGGATCCAGTATCCCTTGTGGTGCTTTTTGACCATTTCGTCACTGGTGAAACAAACCCCTGTGTCAAATTCCTTCCAGCCGAAAGTTCTATAGTAGTTTATTTTTCCAGATGGGACCACTCTGCCATAGGAGATGGATTCTAGAATGCCTCTTCAGCATCATCTATCATTCTCTAAAAAAGTGTTGTCCAGCATGTTGCTTCCAGTCTCTGGCATGCATGGAGTAGATACATTTTTCAATTCCTTTTCTTTTCTGTGCAACCTTATAATATATACCCCTCATCTGAGGTAGCCTGAATGTATCTCTATTCTTGTCCTATGCAGTTCAGCTTTACATCCACTATGCTGTATAAGAGAACAGCACTCATATAAAAATGCCAAGTGGGTTAATCAGATTGTCATAGAAAGTTTTGAGAGGTTAAGAGCAGATCCTGCTCCAATCTTTTCTGTTTTCCCATTTGCCAACTGGAAGACTTCGGCTAGGCCTCGTTGGAAGACAGAGCCATGATGTGGTTTCTGTTCTATTTCTTTAAACTTATAAACCTTTCCATTACTCAACCAACAAAGATAGTCAAGGTTGTTCTTTAGTCATAATTCTTTCAAAACATCAGAGTTAACCTCACAATATCATTACATTCAGACTGAAGAAAGGACTGGAGGAATAGCACAACAGTTAGAGCACTTGCCTAGCAAATGCAAGGCCCTCAGTTCACTTTCCAAGCACTATGTAAGTTGGGCATAGTGGCACATGCCTATAATCCCGGCACTCGGGAGGCTGAGGCAGGATTACTGTGAGTTTGAGGCCATCCTGGGTTACATAGTGAGCTCAGAACCAGCCTGGACTAGAGAGTGAGCTTTACCTCAAACATAAATAAATAAATAAATAAATAAATAGCTACAGGGAAATCTTGAATGGCAGCTTCCACTTTTGCTAGTGTTGTGGTTAGGATCTGGAGTGTCCCCCAAAAGTCTCATGTATTTTAATGGAACCATGTGATGTTGGTGGATTGGGGTCTGGTCTGGAGGGGTGGATTGCAGTTAAGTTGGGATTAACGGTGTGTAGTGGCCACACCTGGGTGCAGGAGGGACTAATTACTGGGCGGAGACCTGAAAGGATACATAAGCTGCACCTGCCTTCCTGGAGGACGGGCATTAGTCTCAACTAGCCTCAGCTTGTCTTCCTGTTTGTCCGGGGAAGCTGCCTCCACCTCTCTCTCTGCCATGTACTTCGATTGTTGCTGGCCACCCCTGAATGGACTGTGACCTTCGAGACTGTGAGTTAAAATAAACCTTTCCTTTCCTAAGCTTGTGCATGTCGGGTATTAAGTCTCAGCAACAAAAAAGTAACTAAGACAGCTAGGGAGTATGGGCAATTTGTGGAGGTGTTCATAGCTTGGTGAAGACTGTTCCCAATGCACGTCCGATGCCGAGAAAAGCAACGATACATTAGTAGAGTGATGCAACATCTCTCAACGTAATTTTTCCCAGTGAGTGTCTTAGCTGTGGGGTAGATTTTCTTGTTCTAAGTTGATATGTGATGTAATATTTGGAATATTAAATGTGATTTGACATTATTTTAAATTAAAACTCATAGGAGTAATCTGGCACCTTGTTGACATACAAGTAGAAAACCACATAAAGAAATAGAGTATGTTCTATGGCAGGGGTCTCCAAACCCTTGACCAAAGACCTGCTAGACACCAGGCAGCCCAACTGGAGGTGAGTGGCAGGAGAGGGAAGCTTTATCTCATCTATAATTGCTTTCCATTGCTTATTTTACTGCCTGAGTGCCACTTCATTTTTATCTACTTTACGCTTGCATTGTAATATATAGTGGACTAATTATACAAATCATCATATTGTAAACTGTAATGATACAAGCAATAAAGTGTGCAAAAATGTAATACAGTGGAATCATTCAGATATCTAGCCCCCTACCAGTGCCTGGTGCCAAGAAAAGGTTGGGGATGCTTGTTCTGTGAGTCACCACTGGTCTGGCCAGTCCCAGACCAGCATCAAGAAGAAGATGGGAGTATGAATGTACCAGTCACTCCTCTGTTTTCTAGGCAGTTACTGTAGTACCCGAAGAAACATTCTCATTAAATCACATGCTATGGGTTTCTAAGTAACAATCCTAGTACTGCTAGCTGGGTACAACCCAGGCCATCAGCTCTCCACTATGGCAAATGAGTGACCAAACGCCAGGTGAACAGAGGAAATAATTGGGAGGTGGCCAAAGCTGTGTGGCAGGTGATGACCGCTGAGTGAGAGGAGCACTGCGTCTTCAAGAGAAAGAGAGAACAGAGGGAGAGCAGTGACCCGGAGCCAAGAGAGAGGTGGCTCTCCCGGTGGCTTGACTTTGCCTGGTGAAGGAGGAGGGTTGGCTCCAGCCAGCCTGCTCTTAGATTCAGGCAGATGGAGCAAACCTGGAAGATGTAGGGGTGGGAGCTCTGCTTAGGAATTTACTTACGTGGGAACTTTAAAAGTCCCAGGGATGCAGCACATTCTCAGGGAAGGAGAGAATCAAGGATTTAGGAGAATGATGCTTTCCGCCCACTTGCTATTACTGCGAGGGAGTGGCCCTGAAACAAATTTTTACATCCTCGGACCAGGGGTGTCTTTTCGGAAAAGGAGTAGCGAAGAGATGGTGGCTGTGGAGCTCCAAAGAGGCAGAGAGGGATTGTGCCGGAGAACGAGCGTGAGATTCTGGTGCTCCTGTTTCCTTGTTGTGGACATTTCTGCTTATGTCCTTCTACATTCTGAATGGATGCTTCTTCCTTACTGAAGGAAAAACACAAAATTCAAATGTCAGTGTGTTTTACTTAAATGATGATCGATTCAAATGAACTATGTGATACCATCCATTTCAATATTCATGGCATCAAAACAATTGAATGGATATTTTACTAACTCACTTGGAATTGTTCACCCAGTTATTTTATTAATATTTTCTATTTTTGGTGTAAAACATTAAGCGAGTAAGACAAATCATTTCACATTGATGAGGAAAATAAGGCAAAGACTCTCTATATATTTTTTTCTGTTTCCTTGGGTTTTAATGCTTTGAATGAAAAGACCTCCAGGCATGTGCTTCTTTGAGATAAAGTGCGTTTTGCATCGTTGTCCCTCCCCTGGCATCGCGGGCCTCTGCCTTCCCTCCCTCGGCCTTGGCTCTGAGGCATGTCTTATCTCCCTCTAACATGCATCCTGCCATGTTATGTTTCTTAAATGAATAGAAACCTTGTTTAAACAGAGGAAGAAATAGAACGATCGCCTCACCTGTTTAAACGACTATAAGAGTATGCTTTGCTCATCATCATTAAAAATATGTTTACTTGGCAAGTTCTGTTGGAGTATGAGTTATTCTGTAAGAATCCCCCATAGTAGTTAACAGGGATGGAAACATGGTTAAGTGACTATTTCCACGTGTATTTAAAATTCAAAGTGACCGTTTAATAAATTTTTAAAAAAGGACTTAGTTTTGGAGTTGGAGTTTAGTTCTAATTCTACATTTTCAATATCCTTTTTGCATGACCTTTCACAAATTTTATGACCTTGGTAAGGCCTCAGGTTCTCGATTTATGAAATGAGAGTGAATCCACTTCATTGGATTATTTTGAAAATGAGATATCTGTGAAGATACGTCATAGGGTACCTGACACAGAGCAGCTGCGAAAGAAGTTTTTCTTTTTTCTTTTGATTTTTTTTTTTTTAGCTTTTAAAAATTTTCCTATTTTCATTTCTTCCACTTGAGCCTCTCGGTAATACCATATTTTATTATATAGAGGTTTACATGTGCTTTTGTTAGGGTCTTCCAAGGGTGAGACAAATTTGCATTTTCTTAAGATAACAGGCCACACTGGAGCTTCAGCTAGAGCAAAGCCCCGCAGGTGGCAGCATCCGGGCAAGTCATCTTGGCTCTGGTGGTGTTTGCTTGACTTTTTGGTTATGTGGCATCATCTTCCCATTTTAATTTCAGATTTTACAAATGTTAGCAGAGTGAGCACTTTTCTGTACCACAGAAAATGGGTAAGAATTTATATTCTAGAAAGATCCTAATGGGTGGTGACATTCTGAATATTTGTGAAAACAGTTAAAAGAGACATGAGTAATAAGTTTTACAAAAATAACGTACAAATTCATACTTACAGTGTTTGTCTTTTTTTCACGACGACAAGTCAATGCTTCTAAAAACCCACATGCATACAGAACCTGTCCTATGGAGAATACCAGCATGATAGCACAGGGGCTAGAAGGTTCCCTGGGTGTTGGGCTAGGGAACAGAAGATATGGTGCTGGGATTCAACCAAGGGTATAATCCATAGTTTCAAAAGAATGCCTAATATTTCCTCAATCGGAAAAGAAGCTAGGTTTCAGGAAAGGTGAGGTAGTAAAGGATATGAGCTTGGGGTCAGATAGACACAGTTTGACACCCGCTAGCACCCAGAGACAGTTGGAGATACCTAAGGAAATGTTCACCCATCTGTGCCTCAGGGTCTGGGCGGGGGGCGGTGCCAACCGATTTGCTGGCTGATAGTGAGGATTAAATGAGATCATGCTTGCAAAAGCATGTACTAACCTAACAAATAAAATGTTGAGAAATAATTTCAGTGGTTCAAACCAATCCTAAGAAGCCAAGGAGGCTTGGAAGCCTCAGAGAATCTTCATGAAGAAACTTTTTAGGACGTCTGTGAAATAATTCCATGAACATATGGAGCAGATTTCCAACTCCAACACGCTGTGGCCTCGGGATTAAGATGAAAATTATTGACTTTTACTCACCCTGGAAAGTCTGACAGGAGTTCAGCACATTTGACCCTTCACAAACCCAGCTGAGTTTGCCAAAGGCAGGGAGCCAGGAAATGTTAGATGAAGAAATAGATCTGTTCCAAGACTTCAGAGACCAGCTGATTTAAAGTGCAGGGTGACACATAAGGCTGACTATTGTGAGATTGACCATGGATGCTTCTTAATACTATGGCTATTTATTCCTCTTCTGGTCTATATTTCTGGTGGCACTTTTTAGAAATTAAGTCACTAGCTCCAGCAAAGCATTTTCTTAGGCATTCCTCTTTAGCTCATTCCCCAAATTATGCTACAGTTGGACGAGGTTCAATTGCTTCTGAAAGACTGTTTGACTTTTGGATTCCATTCACATGACTTTACCCCTCATAACTCATAGATGGTCATTAATAATACATTATGTCAAGAGTATGCTCTGTGAAAAACCAGTAGAAGAGGCTGAGCTTCTAAGGCCTGACCTATCAGGCTTCAGTAGCACATCAAAGCTATAAGGAAATGTGTTGTCTCTCTAGATTGTCCTCAGTCACTTTCCAAATCTTGCTTATGAGCCTTCTCTTCTTAATGCAGTTGTAGAACAGAATTGTAAGTTTAGAAAATGTTGGAGTTGAGGGTTCATTAGTTCAGACTTCTAATTCTACTGGTAAGATAACTGATGAAAATATTTTCTTTGAAAAGCAATTTTAAATGTATTACATATTGCACAAAGATAACCAGAAGGTGCTACTATCCAGAGGGTTACTTGAGTCAATGCCAAGTTAAAACCTGAGAAACTGGGTTGCTATAAGCCTGTTGAAAGTTGGATAACACAGAGGAATATGACTTAGTGGAACACAGTTTGGATTTCCTCAATTAAGGAGCAAGTCTTAGTTTTACTAGGTGAGTGAACTATACACTTGACAAAGTAAAGATACAGATATATGTGTCATATAGCTTAATATGATAATAAGGATGCTACAATGGAGGAATGTCAAGGGCCAAGGTAGTACAATAACTATGCAAACCAGCTTAGGCAAACCTAACACACAGTATATTCTCAGTAAGTGATAATTATGAACACTTGTAACAAAAATCAATTGAATTTCCACGATCCACCAAACCTATGCTCTTTGAGAGACAAACAAAAATCATTTAAAATGCCTTAGTACTAACCCATAATTATGAGCAATCATGGAGGATTTGAATGACCAAAGGCCTTTGCTTGGTGTTGCAAAATGGTGTTGTGTGGCACTGAACAGTCCAGGCTAAGAAGCGACAGAATATAGGTGTGAACGTTGTGAGTGACGTACTGGAGGAACTTGGTTTGCATCTCGAAGCTGCCACCTGTTGTTTGTGTAAACTTGAACAAAGCTTTAACCTAAAGCTTCAGTTTCCATATCTGTAAATTGGTGAAAATGGTGGTTTCTTTCAGGTTGTTGTGAAGATTACTTGAAATAACTCACATGAAGTGCCTCGTGCTCCCCCCTCCCCCCGTTCTGGGTTCTTAGTCCCACCCTTCTGGGTTCTCACTCAGAGCTCTTACCTAGTTCTCTTCTTTCTCTCTCTCTCCATTCCCCAGCACACTCATTTATACAGTTGTGGTGAGGTACGCATAACATAAAATCCACGATCTTACCCATTTTCAACTGTACAGTTCAGTGACATTGAGTGTATTATGTCATATCCCCACAGTTTCCAGAATCCTTTTTATCTTACAGTACTGAAGCTCTGTGCCCATGAAACAACTCCCTATTCTTCCTCCCCTTTGGCCCTGGAAGCCATCTTCCACTTTCTATCTCTGAATATGACTTCTCTGGCTACTTCACTCCAGTGGAAACACATTGTAGTTATCCTTTGGGGACTAGGTTTATTTCATTCGACATAAAGTCCTCAGTGTCCGCCTGTGTTAGCGTGTGTCAGGATTCTCTTCCTTTCTAAGGCTGAATAGTGTCCATTGTGTTTGTTCCACGTTTTGTTTATTCATCCTTCTGTCCATCTGTATCAGTGGACACTTGGTGTATTGTGAAGAACTCTACTCTGACTCTTGACTTGCAGATAACTCTTTGAGGCCTTTCTTTAGTTCTTTATGATATATATAACAAGAAGCTAGATTGCTGAATCATGTGGTAGTTCTGTTTTTAATTATTTTGAGGAACTACCACACTGTTTTTATAGTTGTGCACTATTTTATATTACCACCAAGAGTGAACAAAGGTTCAAGCATCTCCACCTCTTTTTTCAATATTTGTTAATATTTTATTTTGATCATAGCCATTTTAATGGATGTGGAGTATATAATGTATTCTAAGTGTGAACTTCTATGGACTTACTATGTGCATGACTGCCTTGTGAACTATGGCTTATGATTCCCATTGTCCACAATAGTGGCAGAGGTAAATCCTCAGGTAGCATGTAAGACAGGCTTTTGGACTGGGAAGAGGGGCTGTGTCCGCAGATGTGTGTCCATGAGGAGGAGTGAACCAGACATGTAAAAAAATGGGGGCTATAGAGTAGAAATGTGCTCATAGGAGAAAACAAATAGACTTCTCTTGCCACACTAACTCAAGTTGGCTGTATGTCTACCAATTCATTTAAAACATATTTTTGGGGTGCGGGGAGATTGGTTAAAAGGAGGTTGGACTTGATTGGTTAGTGAATACTGTATCTGTTGAAATATCACACTGTGCTCCATTAATATATACACATTAAAGTACCGTAAAATACAAACAGAATATTCTGATTGTTGTAGATTGGGGAGATTTTGGCTTTTGACATGCATATCTACATTTGGACTCACTGTGAGCATCTGAGATACTTGGGAAAGCCAAGAGGTTGCCCTGTAGGTCACTGTAAAATAGCTGGAGATGGCTAAGGCTGTGAGCCTGTTACCCTCAATTCATGGTTTCTGGGATTGGACTGCAGAGGCATCCCACTTTCTCTAGGCAGGGTCAACTAGGTAATCTCCAGAAGGGTTGCTGTTAGTACCCTTGGAATCCTCCAATTAGAAGACAGAATTTTTAGCAAAAGTCAGACCAGTCTGCAAGCTACCCTGGAAAAGGATGGCATCAGGAATCTCACAGATGAGACATTAAAAATGTGATCTTATGATGGGCTTAAAACTACTGGCAGTGCAAATTGTTTGTACTGCCCGTCACTGCTCTCTGTGAGTATAGAACCCCCTAGAAGCTGGGGACGGGTAATGCTGCAGGGCTACAGGCCAGACTTTCTTAGCATTTGCAGTGACCACTTCCTCATCTGTACAAGTAGCAAGGAGCTCAGAAGCTACAGGCCAGGTTTTATGGGCTGGACCAAACTGGGAACATAAATCTTCCATCTAACTCAATGGATATGCATCTGGATTAGTCATTGTTTGTAATTTTAGTTGCAGTTTAATTTACTACTCTTTTGTGGGGAAGATAGGTGTGCCCCTTCCCTTATATTTTCTTAAAATGTTGCTCCTGAAATTTAGTGCCCATCTGATAATATTAAATGTAATACTTATGTTTACTTTGCAATTATTAAGAAGTAGATTTAAGTCTTCAGAGAATGATGTGATTTGTGTGTCCACATTCCAGACTACTTGAGCTGCAGCCCAGACTCTGTGACATACTACCTGTCAGGCTGTGGGCAAGAAACAGCTTGGATCCCCATCCACACTACGGCCTGATGAGGCTCTGAGCAAAGCACCATGCGAATTGGCAGGTAGTGATTGTTCAGTGCATATGTGTGTGGGATACTTGCTGGACTTTCAGGTCTCAACACTCACATTTGTCAGTGACCAGTGTGCTATATATTATACCAAAATACAGTAAAATTAAAAGTTTTCTTTTAAAAATATTATTACATGAAAAGACACATTATTAGGAATTAGGGGATACATGTGTTGGAAATAAGGGGGTTGGTTCTGAGTAGGATTAATGTTAAGGCATGAATCTGTTACTGTCATAGATAGTTAGGTTTTACATAGCCACTGTATTTTCGATTAGCCCTCATTCATATTTATAGTAATTCTGGTCAAAAAATACAGTGTTTCCCCATTTCTGTTATTCATGTCCTATCTGGCTCTTTCCCATAGTTAAAGTGACCATAAAATATTAATGTCTTGAATCAATTTGGGACATCGAGGCAGCCACAATCATGCAACTAAAGACACTCCTGAAAGAGGATTTCCAGAACTGTGACAAAAATTGGCAAGAATGATGAGACAGGTGTGATCAAAGTGAGAGAGAGAATTTTTGAAGGGAGTTCTTGGCCATATGCCTTTAACTGCAATAATTTTTTTTTAGCTCAAGCATTTTTCACTTACACTTTATATATTGAAATAGTGTAGATAGAATAAGTATGCCATGTATATGCATGGCAAATAAGGGATATAGTCAAGGGGATAAAAATCACTGGTTCTCGTCTGAGATTCTGAGACTTCTTGGGCTTGCAACCCAGCTCTGTGTGTCCTCTCTGACTGCCACTTGCCATATGAAATGTGGTAGTGCCCTGAAGAGCCAAGTTTTAAACTTTGCTTACTTTTAATTAATTTAAATGAAAGTGGCTATCTGTGACTAGTGGTGGTCCTAGAAGACAGAGCACAGAGCACAGGGCATTGAGGGAGGCCTTTGTTGTCTGTAAGACAGAAGAAGATGCAATTTGACTTGCTCATGAGCCCGGGGAACAAACAAAGCACGTGACCCTGAGGGATAGGGGCAGGAAGATAATCAACTGAGAGGTCTGGTGGATGGAGCCAGAGCACTAGCCTTTCAGAGTCCGTGGGAGCACAGTCCTGGGGGAGGGAGGAGAAGTGGGATGGGTTTGGAGTCCGCGACAGGTGTAGGCTGGCGACGACAGGATGTTGAGTGGGCTTCCAGCTCATGGATTCCATTTTCTTTGCAGTGTGGGGACTGAGATCATCTCTTGCAAGGGAGAGGAAGAATAGGAAACTGGACGTTTCAAGTGAGTTGAGAAGATTGAAAACAACTTTGTGGACAAAATAGGAAGCCAACGAGGGCACTGTTTGAACCGCTCAGCAATTCCTGTTTTTTGGATGAGGAGAGATAGGGAGATCAGGCCAGTTGTCTCGAGTCTGGAAACAAAGGGATTTAGAATCTGTGATTCCAAAGCTGCAGACTGCAGGTATTAACACCGTGTATCACTGGCCATTTGTGTCAACTTTCTACAGCTGTCTGTGCCTGGTGATGCTTCTACCTCCATCTTGTCTAATAAAGGTTTCCATTCTCTCTGAAGTTGCTGTTGCACAGGATCCATTGTTGAATTTGTCCTTGTTTTCCTGCAGTGCCTAGTACCATTGCATGCTTGCAGAAGAGGCTCAGTAAATAGTTTGGAGTGAATGAATGAATAAGTGAATAAAGTAAGAAAAGACGCATGAGGCAAAAGAACAGTTTTCCCCTTGCGTGCGTTCCCACCCCTCACTCACATGCACGATTGGCCTCTTCTCTACTTCATGACCTAGACCTAGTTAGCGCCTCTTCTGTTGTCAGGAGAGAATAATCAAAAACCCAGGGAACCATGCAACATAAAAAAGAAGAGACGTTAATCCAGGTGTGGCGGATCAGGTGGATTGCCATGTCAAGCCCAGCCGGGGCAATATAGCCGCTTAGTGAGACGCAAAATCAAAACCAAAAAAAAAAAAAAAAAAGGGCAGGGGATGTAGCTCAGTGCAAAGATTCTGGTTTGAGCCGAGAATGGACAGGCATTTTTAAAAAAATGCTGTTTAAGTTTTTTTCTTCTAAAAACTCATTTTTATTGTTTTAAGTCTAGAAGGAACCTAAAAGCAGACACTTGGGAGGCACCCTCTTTACCGCAGAGCTGATATCACAGAGTTCATGCCCTTATCTTTACTTCTTAAGGAAATAAACAAACACTGGGATTGGCCAGTGCCCTGACCTTGACTGAGGCCCCCTCGAGTTAAATTCTAACTAGGATTCTCACCACCCCAACACACACACTCAAATTCTATCATTTTGTGCTATATTTACCAATGATGTTACACTTTATCTTAGCAAATATTTAGTTTGTTGAGAGAAAACGTTTCATGAGTACATTACTCATTAGTCTCCATGTTTCCCAGAGATTCCTGTGACTGGTAGAAATATAAGTGCTGGGATCCAATGAACACAGCTGAGACAATGCCGATTGGCAAGTGTGAGGACATGCTAAGGCTGGAGAGATGTGTGGAGGAGAGGGGGTGGGGGATTTGACAAGGCTCCTCGGAGGACACTGGCTCCTATTTTGCATTGGCTTTGCCTCACTTTGAAATCAAATGGCTTAAATTAATATCTAAGAATCAAAAACATAAACCTTACCTCCTAAAAATTGGGGAGACTACCTCTTCTTTTTCCCCCCAATTCTCTCTCCTCTTGTCAATTGATCTTGTAGCTGATGATGGAGAAGTCTAAGAATAGAATGGATTTCACATCATCCTTTGTGACATATTTCTGTGCTAATGTCTGAAGTACTGTGGTGAAATAAATACTTTGCGACACTGATGGACCTCAAGATGACTATAACGTACAGTATCCTAGAAACGGAAGTAGGCTTTTTACAACATTCGTAATTAAAAGAATTTGGATGAATAAGCATCCTTAAAAACTCATTATTTGTATTGCAGACTGAAATTTGACTATAGAATCATGACTCTCTTGATTTCCCAAGCGATTTTATAAAGGATTTAGGCAAACTCTAAAGCCCAATCAAAAATATTAGTAATAATAAATTTTCTCCAGATGTTGGGCCTAGAGAATTGTGCTGCATTCTAAACAAGCGTGTATTTGTTTTTGGAAAAATCTTACTACTGTATATAATTTACAGCTGGGTGCTACACGTTCCTTCATTCCTGTCACAGCTTCTGTGTTGAGCCTCGCAATGCCACTTTCCCGTTTCTGAGTCACCAGCATTTCTGTGTTTGTCGACAGTGCGCATGATTAAAATGATATTTTCATATTTCAGTGTAGTTGGAGCTCCTTAAAGCAGAGGGTTGTAAGTGCAAAAAAGAGATATGCAGTTCCCTAATGGCTTATTACCATCACATTTGCAATTCAGATCAGCTCTAAATTGACTGAAATTTTTAAACACATAGCAGGCAGTTTAAACTAATGATTGTCTGGAGGTTCACCACTGACATGAACTAAGCTTCTGTTCAAAACAAATTGCAAATAATTCCTCCCTTAGAGTCAAAATGTCACTTTAAAAACTCCATGTTATTGCTGGATTTTTGTCAGCTACATACAAAAAAAAATCTGCTTTATGGTGCTTGTTCTGCCTTTGAAAGGACAGAGTGACACCGCTTCCTTATTAAAAAGAAATAGCACAACAACACGTATCAATATATATGGATCTACATAGGCTTCACTAGGAATCATCCCCCCACCTCATCCCCAGCTTCCCCTTCAAAAATCCTAATTGTAAAGTAAAACACCCTGGGGGCAGTGGTAGGCCTGCGTTGCCTAGCAACCCTCAGCAGGTAGCATGGATGCAGCTGCAGCTGTGTCGAGTCTTTCCTAAGAACCTTCTTATTACTGTTTGTGTTAATCTTTAACCAGGCTTTTAAACCATCGTCTTTCTCCCGGGTCTCTTGTTGTTAGATTGCAGGGGCCTGCTCAAATGTTGTCCCAGAGGTAATGGTATTAAGGGTGGCTATTGAATGTTTGAAGGGTGATAAGTACTGAGAGGGATTAGAATTGCATGTTCCAACTAACCTTATTTTGCATTCTTAAAAAAAAAATCATGAATTGCACCCTAATGGGAACAATGGTTGGTGTTGACACAGAGCTTCTAACCTGTTTTTTGCGCCCAGATTGTAAACTCTGTGAGGCTGGCAGCCTTCCTGGTAATAGTCCCTTTAAAAAAAAAAAGAAAAAAAAAACCTGTTCTTATAGGAAGATCACTTGAAGAATTCACTTAGAATGTGATAGTCGCCTCCTTCGATTGATTTCAATTCCTTGATTTAATTAAAGAGAGATATGGTTGGGGACACAGAGTCTGTCCCAGCTTTCAGAATATGTTTCAGACTCAGAGAAGAGGGTCCTCACAATTCCAAATGTCTGGAATTGCACATGAAATTGACCAAGTTTTCAAGGATAAAAAGGGTTATATGGTGGTGGGTGGGGAGAAGCACATTTACTTTTAATAGAGATTTCTACTCTGTCGTGAGGTTTGCATAAATTGTGTCAGTGGCCCTCCACCGTTATTAACCCATGGGGTTGAGCTCATAAAACATTTTAAAATGAGACTATTTCTATATTCTGATCACGCGACACAGGGCAAAGTGTAGAAGACAGCTGCCCTGAGGTCTTTCACTCAATCCCTTTCTTGTAGTATATAAAGAGAAAGAAAGAAAGAAAGAAAGAAGGAAAGAAAGAAAGAAAGAAAGAAAAAAGAGAAGACGGAAGGAAAATCTTCACAACCAATTCACTCCCTGAACCTTATTCTGTGTCATTTGAAAGGAATTTAGGCTTTTTCCCACCATAACATTTGGTCGTAGACTTGTCTTCTATTATGCAGCATAATATGTACTTAATCATACTGATTAACTGACTTAGAAATTGGAGAAAGGTCAGAGAATATGAAGGAGATAACATTTTCATATTTTTCCTGAGCCTCATTGAAGTTAATCTGTACAGATAAAATCTTTAAACTCTGTTTTAAAAATACACACACACACACACACACACACACACACACACAAGACTCAGACCATCAGACTCCTGATTTCTGAATTCTACTAATTTTCTCCTTTCTGTTTGAGGACAGACAAGTAAAAGTTGCTTTTCTTATTTTTTATTTTTCCTTATCTCAGGTAAAAACCCAAAAGCATTTCTGCCAAAGAAATCAGTGGATAGCTTAGAGTACTACCCCTTAGAATATAAGAGGATGAGTTGATTTATACTCCTCTGACCTCACCAGACATCAAACACAAGGAAACATACATTATATTTTTGTTGAGAAAACAGATTCAGGGAGCTTACTGTTCAGTTCTTAGAATACCAGATTTGAAAGCCTTCAAAGTCTCATGATACTAGATAATTCTCCCCCAGAGTGAAATTGTGTTTAGGTGGCCAGTAGTGTTAGTTCTGCATTCAGAAGACAAATTTTATTCTCAGGAACCTCAATCATGCAATTTAGAAATAATAAATGGCTATTCTTGTGATTTGTTTCTTAAACTACAACCCCTGTTCTTTCATCTTTCTCTCGACCTAAGTAAATTATTGTGTTAAATGAACGATTGCCCAGATGGGTCAATTAAGTTCTGCATAGAGCTGGTGTTCATTATAGTTTTGCTAATGAAAATATCTTTGTAGCATCTTCAAGGCAACTTATAAAATTTAGCTCCTTGATGTACCTGAACATTCAGGGGAAAAAAATCTACCAATATACACATTGATCGATTTTATCCCATCTGTCAAAACCGAGCTTGTCAGGTAGTAATTTGTCAAATGTCAGCAGATGAGAATCCTGGGATAGAAATGGGCGATTTGCAACAATGTCCTTGTGTCTCGGATTGCAGAGCCATCTTCGTGGAGTCTGGGTTTGGACCTTTATCTCTGTAGGCTGTGAAAACAGTGACACTACCCCTAGTGTCACCTGGCACTGTGTTCTCATTGTCTGAGAGCTGGCTGTCTTCCCCATGGCGGGCAACTTAGTAAGTCTCATGCCTAATACTTCCTGTTAAGCCACTTTTGCTTGCTTCTTTGTGCCCAGGATCTAGGGCCTCAAAAACCATCCACCCACATGCCAGAGCTTCAATGCCAGCCCTGAGGGTTACATCTGGATGAAGTGAACCACTGTGGGCTGTATGGTTTCCACTGTGGCCCATTACTTTAGGTATGAAACACATATTTTAAATTTTATTTTAGACCTCATAAATTTCCTTCATTTCCTTTCCTTTCTTTTACTTAGGATTCCAGGTATAAATAAAAGACGGCATTTTATTCTTCATTGTTAGGTATTTAAGTTAAACAAAGAAAGTTCTGAATCTTAGATTGTTTATTCCTGGAGCTTTTTAAAGGAGGCATCACTTTGGATATATTGGCATCACTTTGACTGCGCAGTTCTTCGTGATGGGAGCTTACCTGTGCATTTACTGTAAAATGTTTAGCAGCATCCTTGTTCTCTACCCAACAGATGTCAGCAGTGTCTTCCAGCAGTTGTGACGACCAAATTATCTTCAGAAATTGCCAGATATCCTCTTAAAGGACAATTGTCCTTATTGTCTTAGTTCTTTGCTTTAACCTGTGGGGTGGGTGTCACCATGGAGCTGCTCATGGCAGGATCACCCTGAAGATGGAGGGAGAGAGGCAAAATCTATCCCAGGATGCACCCCAGATGTGTTGAAAGGGAATCTGTGTTTTAATGAGATCCCCAGGTGACTTCATGTGAACACTGATGTGTGAGAGGTGCTGGCTTAGTCCATCATCCTGAATGGCAGTCTGGACATATTTATTTCTTGGTCTGCATTTCATGTATACACTGGTGAAATGTATTTGCAACAAGGCTAATGGAAATATTTAAGAAAGAGAAAAGGGATTGACTAATCAAGTTATTCTCTCTTCTCACATAGCTACCATAATCTTTGAGATTTGGACCCGCTGTTATTATCTGAATCTAAATTAATGGTACTTTGGATGTGTTTCTGTATCTTTTATACTAATTCATAAAAGACACTACTACTGTAAAAGATCTGATGTTTATTTTATACTAAATACTCTATTAAGAAAATAACCTTCACAGCAACTCTGAGAGTTACTAACCTCATTGGACAGATGAAGAGACTGAGAGTCAGATTTATTAAATACCTCTGTTCTGGATGCGTTTTTCTGTGCTGTGAGCCACGAAACATCCATGATCTTTTCATATTGCATCTGTTCTGTATTTCCTTTGAAGGAGAGAATGTAGGATGAACATTTTCTCCAAGTTAATTGCTGTATGTCCAAATGACAGTCAGGCAAATGCTCACTTTTAGGCATGAACCCTGGGAAAGCCATTCTTTTCCTTCAGATCCTTTGTTTGTTCACTCTTAGGCAGTGGCCTCATTCCACCTTGAGACTGTCTGCACTTAGCCAGCAGCTTAGGGTAGAGACCCGGGGTTCCCCTTTCTGCCCCTTGCTGTGGCTGAACTGGAATTCAGCAACACCAAAGCCATGCTGTTCCTGGTAAGACTCGTTCTTGGCAAGGGTGGCTCCCTTGTTTTTGAAAATTTCCCACTGATTGCTCAGAGTTTATACTGTGAACTCTGATTAGCTAGCACCAAGCTCTGGTGAGTAGACCCGAACTGTGAATTGAAATATATGTGACAGTTATACTATTTAATTGGAAACTAATATTTCTGAGATTCTTTTCTTCATCAGAGAAACCCTTTGCCTTTGACTCTGATCCTCTCTTGGCTAAATCCTTTCTACTATATCATCAACCTATTTTTTTATTCAACCTTTATTCTATCAGATGGTATCCCCAGCTTCTTTATATCACCATGGTGACACCGTGTGCGTAGGCCTTTATTAAAAATTTATCTTAAATAGATCTTCTAGAAACTAGTCTTTAAGGCAATGACAATTTTTCAGTTTCCGGTTCACCATAGAGTCCAGATACTGGGAATTTGTGCGTGAACATTATTTCACTATTATTATAAAGGATAGCAAAACAAAATGTTTAGAATTAGCTGCTGTTCTTGCTAGCAGCTTTTGGGTGGAAAAATGCATTCTCTATGTGTTCATTCTTTCCAAGTGCAATAGACAAACAGAAGAATTCGATTTAAATTTGGATTAGCTTATATCTATCATTAGAAAATATATTAGAAAATATATCCTAGAAAGTATCCTATAAAGTATCAAAAATGCCACAAAGATTAACATTCATCTAAACGTCCTCATAGCATTTAAAATTAAGGTTTAAAAGTTACATGTATGTCTAATAATGAGGGAAGGGTTAAATTATGTTACATAATATGGTTGAATAATTTGCATTGCTTAAGATACAGCAAAGAATTTTATTTAAGGGAAAAGATTATGACACGTTAACTAAAAGATACAAAATTTATGTTTAGTATTACTTCCATCTTCATAGTTTTGTCTAGATTTCATTAGTTACTATCTTTAACTGTAGGTATATCTATTTATAAACTAGAAAAATTTTAATTTTAATAGTGGCTATCTGTGGTTTGTGAAACCGAGGGTTTTAATCCTTTGAAACATTTCTTCTATCTTGTATAGTTTCATAAGTGAACATAAAATGCTTTTGAAATCAGAAAGGAAAAATGGATATTTAAATGTAAAATTCAGCTAATTTAATTCTTTCTAGATTGTGGTAATATAATTAAGAGGTGCCTTGGATTCTGCATATTATTCTTGCCTTTAAAAAGTCTATTGTTATAGAAATTATTCGTAGCCTGGTACTGTTGTTTTAAAAAAGGGATTCAAACAATTATTCTAGATGGAGGACAGAGAGTATTGTCTTCACCCTGGGTAATGAAAAATGAGTTATAAAGAGATAGGCACAAAATCAGGGGGCATTGTCCTGAGTGCATACAAATTAAACAGCTAATTTTCAAAAAGGTCAAACTAGAGTCTGCAGATGGGCTTGACAAAAGAAAAAATTGCAGGGATATTTTTCATTGTAGTTAAACAAAAATGTACTTAAGTAATGCACAATGTAAGAAGAAGATGCTTTTATCTGAGGAAATGATTAATGCACATTTAGGAGGAGAAATGCTTAAAGAGCAGTGTTGGGATTGTAAGAAGACAGCGTAGGATTTGATCACAAGAAGCCACAGATTCGAGATCCAGCTCTGCCATCACCCAGACTAGCACAAGTTATTCAATCTCTTTTGGCCTTGGGTTCTTTGGGTTTAATAGAACAGTTCAGATTGAGTGCTATCCAGAATTCTTTTGAGTTCATAGAATTCTAGTTATTTTACCACTTCACATGTCCTTGCAGAGCAGATCAAGTAATGGAGGTTTGCAGTGTGCTCCTTAGGGCAAGGTCCTAGCTCGTCAAACCCACTGGGGGAGACCTTGTGGCACTGTCACCATGGGGTTTTCAGCTTGGTGATTCTCTTCAAGTAAATGAAACTAAGCAAAATAGAAAGTGGGCCCGAATCCTCAAAGACTCTTCCTGCTTTCACCTTTGGGACACTGTTTTCGTTTAGGAAGCATTTCTTCTTTCATGAGGGCTACTGCAAATTCCTGATGAGAACCAGGAAGTAGTGGTAATAGCTATTCTTTGTTGTGAATACAGGATCTGTTAAATATGCCTCATGTGCATTTGCATACATGTGTGTTTATTGAACTCACTTAGGTTGTAAACACACATAAATACCTCAGTTTTTAAAACTATATAATTGATATACAATTTCATATTTGTATTTTATTGGGGCTTGGACCTGGACTGTCTCCTGAAAGTCTCATGCATTTAGATGTTACAGATTGCCTATGCAATCACGTGCTGTTCAGAGATTGGAGCTTGGTCTGGAGGGGCATGTAGATTGGATTACAGATATGTAGTGGGGGTTACCGCACTTTCCACACCTTCTACACCTGAAAGTGGTGGAACACTGAGGCCAGACCCAGCAGGGGAGGGTCACTGGGACAGGACCTGGAAGTGTATGTATGCTGCTGCCCTCCTCTGAAGAGACAGGAATTGACAGAGTGTGGCTTCCTGTTGTAATGTCATGAGGAGCTGTCTCCTACTCTGCCTCTGCCATGTACTTCCCTGGTTGTTTGCTGACCCTGGATTGTGACCTTCTGAAACTTTGAGCTAAAATATACCTTTCTTCCCCTAAATTTGTGGATGTTGAGTATTGAGTCATAGCAGTGAAAAAATAACTAAGGCATATGTATACGAAATACTAAAATTCAATGAGTGAATACCCTTAAACAGTCACTAAAACCACATCAATAATCACAACTCCCCAAATTTACTTTCTTATCATTTCCCTGTAAACTTCTTTGTGATACAAAATATTTTTATTTTTAAGCCAGGCTTAGTGACATAGGTCTGTAATCTACGAAGCTGAGTCCAGCTTGGGCAAGAATTTAGGGAGACTCTGTATCAAAAGTAAATATAAAAATGGAGAGGGATGTAGTTTGGTGTGAAGGCCCTGCATTGAATCTGCAGTACCAGATACACAAAAAGTTATAATGTTTTGTGGATATCCAATTAATCCAGTGCTATTAGCTGACAAACTGTTGTTTCTTTCTCTTGAAATTTTGTCAATTGTTAATTGCCTGTAAATATGTGGAGTTATTTTTGAAATCACTTTTTTTTGCATTGGTAGATTTATCTTTCTTTATGCCAGTATCACATTGTTTTAATTGCTATAGCTTTGTAATAAACTAGATCAAATCAAGATTGAATAAAGAGTTAGTGTAAATAGTCCAAACTCATTCTCTTTCCCAAAGTAGTTTTGGCTCCTGTAGGTCTTCTGGATTTTTATATGAATCAGAATCAGTTTGTCAGTTTTAAGAGACAAGCCCGCTGAGATTGTCATTGGGATTGCATAAAATTTTCAGATTAATTCAGGAGGAGTTGCCATCTTATTTACATAGACTCTTTTAACCCATGAACACAATACATCTCTCCATTCATCTGTGTCTTTAATATATCTCTTTCAAGTTTTCAGTATACATAGGAATGACAAAGAAAAGCAAAGAAACTTTCTTGAGTTGGGGTTATTAACTTGGCTTTGGTGATGGTTTATGTGCATATACATATGTTAAAATTTAGCAAATTGTACACTTAAAGTTTGTGAAACGTATATCCGTTATACTTCAATAAATATGTTTGAAAAACAGACATTTCATGTGTACTGGTCATTTATATAAATGCATATCTTGGATCAATTTTGTACTTAAACATTTCACATTTTTGGTGCTGGTAAATTGGTGCTTCTTTTCATTTCTGATTATTTTTGTTCTATAAAATGCAATTACATTTTTAGTGTTGATCTTGGATTTGGTAATTGTATTAGACACAACTTTTATGTCTACCAGTTTTGGGGGGTAAATTTCATGGGATTTCTATGTCGGTGACCGTGCCATTTGTGAATTATCATAGCTTAACTTTTTCTTTTCCAATACGGATATTTTCTTGTTCTATCACATTGTCTTGAACCAACAGCAAAATAATATGAAGTTGTGATAAAGGACACAGATACCGCATGACCTTGTTGACAACACAGTTACCATATGGTCTTGCTCTGCTCTGTTGATCATCAGGCTCCCAACATCTCAACCTCCTCTGCTCCACCTCCAACTACTCTTGACATGTCTGTACCTTATCAGGATTTTTCTGACAATCTTTCTGCATAGCCACTGCATACCCCTGGCTGAACACCAGTCTGCCACAAGACGTAGGCTTTCTAAACCTTGACTCATGCTTGGATCTCATTCATTACCTTAATTTCACCTATAACTTAGAAAGGTTGTTTCATTTTTTTTGGTTGTTTTCCTTGATTCCTCAATTCCTGTAAATCTCCTCTGGCTCAGGCCATCAAGGGAACTTCTCCACAAGACAGAGGGCTGCAAGCACAGCTTTCCATTCAGGTTTTAGTTTAATCTTAAGGACAGCACCTCTTTCATATTTATTCCACCTTCAATAGTCTTCCTCCAAGTTAGAGATTTCATTAACATTTTCTTTCTATTTTTGCTATTATTCCTCGTCGTGTTAATTACTCTTTGTATCAAAACCTCTCTGTTCAAATTACTGTGTATTTTCTGCTTCTTAATTGGACTTTCCCACTAGTACATTACTTTTGAAACAAAATTTATTGGGCAGCAATTGGTATACAATAAATTACTCATGAAAATGTTATAATTTGATACATTATGACATACATCTATGTATGCATGTGTTTATAGTATATAGTTGAAGTGACCATCATCCCCTAAAATTCTTCACATAGAATGGTATTTCCAGGATTAGATAAAGGAAAGTTGAGCTACAGACTGCTTCCTTTGTTACTGGAATGCTTGTCGTTGTGGGTAACTGCCTTGGGAGTGGCCCTTGGGATTCCTGATGCTGCCCACTGCTCTCACCAAGCAGGGTGGAAAGTGTCAGGACCGTGTGCACCTGTCCTGTGGTCCTGACCAAGGTGGTGAACTGAGAAAAAAATGAAGGTCAATCACATACTTGAAAAATGTGGCTAAGAACTTGCGTTTGGAAAAATCATCCTAAATCCTACACGCCCATGTACAAAGACTCGATTTGGTAGAAGTTTTCTAAAATTACCAACAAACCTTTTGATTAAATTACTAATAATGAATAATTTAACAAGAAGCTAAAAAGTAAATAAAAAGTAAATTTTTATTACCTATGCTTACAGAAAGACTGCATTTCTTATCTAGCCTCTATAAAAACAACATTTTTGAGATGAAATGCCCTAAGATATGAAAGCCAAAAAATATAGGAAGAATGTGGAAGTAGGGCCAGCCAGTTAATAACAAAAATCTTATTTCTGTTGGATACACAGTTATTTTAGTGTTTGTCAGAGATTGCACTATGAAACCTGTTGTGATTTTTTTCAGTTGAAATACCCATGTTATATCTAATTTTATATGTAAAAATTAAACATAAAATTTTAATTAATTTTTAAAAATTTTAACTGATGTGAGACTTTTAAAATGTGTAAGTGTTGGGTTCCGTAAAAGTTAGATCTGTATTGCCTTCAAAAATAATTGTGCCTGTGCCTGTTTCAGTAAGTGAATTGCCCGGTAGCTGGCTGTGTTTGTGATATCAGCACCTGTGCAGGGGGACCGTACATACAGTCCAGGTTGGGTGTGACATTGGTCGCCTTCACTAAAAAGAATACATAAAATCTGAGTGCATATTTTGAATATGTCATATACAGTGTGTTCAAAATAGACAGTGGAGATCTAAATTAAAAGCAAACTATAAGACATATTGGCCTTATTCCTTCTCAAAATACTCCCCCTCGCTTCAAGTACATTTGTCTCATTTTTGCCACTTTCTGCTGCAGTTCTTGAGTCTTCTTTCCTGAGTGTCCCTTAGAGATTTGATAAAAATTATGGTGAAGGGCTGAAGAAATGGAACAGTGGTTGAAGCGCTTGCCTAGCAAATGCAAGGTCCTGGGTTCAGTCTCCCAGTACGACGTATACCCGCATGTGGTGGCACATGCCTGTAGTTTCAGCCCTTGGCAGGCTGAGGCAGGAGGATTTGCTTGAGTCCAGGGCTAGCATCAACTATCTAATGAGTTCAGGACCAGCCTGGGTTACAAAATGAGACCCTATCTAAAAAAAAAAAAAAAAAAGTTATGGTGAATGCAGCTGTTGAGTGCCATCCAACAGAAAGGCAGGCTTGTAGAAACATAACGGTGTCCTCATCCACCTTGTACACTGCAGCTGTCACCGTGGCTTCTGGCTCTTCTCCAAGTCAAAATAACCGTGAAAGGTAAATATTTTCGTCAACGCAGGGTATCAAGACAGCCGTGACTGCAAATATAAACATTCGTGAATGAGGATTTCAAGAGCTGCTTCAGAAACTGCCATGAACAATGGGATAAGTGTGTTTAAAGTGAGGGGGAGTCTTTTGAGAAGAAGCAATGGCAGTGACCTTACTGTAATGACTTTTATAAAAGTTTCAATGCTCATTGTACTTTTCAATTTCTTTTATGTCAAGTATGTGACAATGGTACCAGAAAATTGGGAACACTATTACTTAAACTATCATTTGATAATATTTTTAGGTTTTCTTTTTGATTTAAAACGACATTGAAATTGGTGGCTTCAGATATATTTATGGTTAAAGACAAAGTTTATAGGTTCTCTAATTACCTTATAGAAGTTACTGTGCCTTAGAAGTCACTCAACATAGCCTTAGTATTTTTACTATATTGTATGTACTCCTGTGGCAAATTTATCATTTTCTAATATTTAGATTTTGCTTTTATTCTCCATGGGCATCTTTGTAATTTGAACAGACCTTCTTTCTCTCTCTCATCTGTCATTTTTTGCTCCCACAATATAATTGCTCAATTTCAAGACAAAGAGCTCTTTGATAATGGACTGATGAAAGAGTTACAGAAAGGTTTAAAATGAATTCAAGAAACCATCTAGTTCCCTCTTGGAGGAGGACAGTGGAGTTGAGTCAGAGGAGCTGTTAATCCTGGGGAGGAAATTGTGAGTATGTGCTGTTGATTGAATATCATTATCCTCCCATTGACTAGGAAAATGATTGTTATAATTAGCAGCAAATGTCATAGGCAACTCTAATTTACCTTTCCTGTAACAACTGATACTTTATTTTTTCAGTACTTCCTTTTTGCCTACCCACTGTGTTGCTCTGCCCACAGTACTGTACCCATCAGATATAGAATAAAATATCTTTGTTTCATAGAAACTAAATGGTATTGAATACATGCAGCAGTAATCTATTAATTGTTAAAAGTCACTAAATGGCCACTTACTAAAATTTCAGTTACTTTTTAAATTAAAGTTCCTGTAATTAAAAAAAAGAGCCATTAGGTTATATAATAGGAATGCTGGAGGGGTCCTTAGAGATAATTTAGGTCTCTGTCTTATTAACTCTATCTCTTAATACTGTATAATGGGATGCTATTAACTATGTTTCCCATAATTCCTTTTCAATACAATTTATTGGCCTTTAGGTTTTATTTGTAGCATAATTTTTCAATTCTATATTGAATTTATTATGATAATTCAGCAAAATATGTATGATTCTTGAGTTAAATATATAGTATTTAATAAAACATTATGTAATTAATTTGCAAAGAATATTTAGCATGCATGTTGTTTTTTTAAGAATTTGTTAGGTGATAGTGTCATAGTTATTTTTTCCTTGTGGCGACATGGAACCTGACACTGGCAACTTAAGGAAGAAAAGGTTTATTTTAGCTCACAGATTCAGAAGGGCTCAGTCCATTTATTGGTGACTAGCGATAGTAGAAGCTCGTGATGGAGGCCTAGCTGGAGAGAAGCTGTTTACAGAAGTGGCCAGACACAGGAAGCCAGCTGTGTGAGGAAGGGCATAGCTAGCATATGTTCTTCTGGGTCCAGCCCCAGTGATTTCTTCCTTCCAACCAAGCCTTGCCTCTTAGTAGCACATGGAATCCATAGATACTCCACAAAATCCCAATGTGTGAGGTTTTTGAGGGGACATTTCAGATCCAAACCACAGCATTCCATCCCTGCCCCAAAAGACTCAAGTCCACCACCATAAGCAAAATTCATTTAGTTTGTCTCTTAAAGGCTGCCAAAGTCATAATAGTTCTAGCGCTGCAAAAGCATTCAAGTCCAAACTTTCCTCTGAAATTCAAGGCAAACTCTTAGCTGTGAGCTCCTGTAGAAAAAAAAAAATCAAAGAAAGTTAAACACTTCTAATACACAGTGAGGCAGAGTAAACATTCCCATTCTAAAATGGAGAGATAGAAGGATGTAAAGCAATCAGAATAAAGCGAGAAAAAACCCAGCAGGGCTAACATCAAATCCTGCAGTTTCATTAAATCCTGTAGGTTAATGTTCAGCATCCTGTGCAAACTGTGGCAAGGTGTGATTTCCAAAGGTTTTGGGCAGTCCAGCCCATATCAAATTGCCTTTGGGTGCTGCCACCCTGGCTTCTTTTTTGGACTGAAGGTGTTCCCAACCTGTGGCCTTCCTCGGCAGACCATCCTCATTCCGGTCATCTCCAAATTTCTGGGGTCCCTACTGCGCTTTTCGCTTCCCCGTCACAGTTTCTGGCATATCTCTCTTAGGAGCATGTTGCCTGAGGCCTGCAAAGGCGGCCTTCCAAAATCTGGTTGGCCCCTCCCCGATCCCACATCTCTGGCATTCTGCATGCTCGTGAAGCTAGCACTATGTGGATGATGTCAAGGTACACCGCTGACTTGAGCAGAAGTCTTGACTATGACATCAAACTCTAGCTTGGACCTCAGACCACAGCTGTAACAGATGTCAAGTGCCTGGATGACTGAATTCTGAGTGGTTGGACTCTGGCAAATGTTTTCCTCTTTGGTCCTATAAGGAACCTTGAGATACTCTTCTTAGAGCAGTCTTTTGCTTTTGCATTTTTGATTTGGTAAAGAGTGAGGTCTTGCTGATTCTTCAGATGTCCGCAAAGCATCTTTCTTATAGTCTTCATGCAGAATACTTAATTTCTTTTTAATGCTAATCTCTTCAACAGCCATGTACTCTTTTAGCCCCAATTTTGCAGTCATATTATTTCTGGCAAAACTGTAAACTTTTTGCATTTTTCTCTGCCATTTTCTCCTGATTTTCATTGTAGAGATGGCTAAAACCCCCCAAAAGTACCCAAGCGAGAGCCTGAATATTGAACTGCTTTGAAATTTCCTTTACAGATTAAGTGGTCCCCTACCCTTAATCTCAGGGTGAGGCAGTTTCAGGACAGTGACAGAATGCCAACATACTTTTTGCAGAGCACAGCATGGTTTCCACACCAGTAGTTAATCGAGTCCACCTTCCCATTTGAAATCTCTTGTGCTTGTCCCTTTCAATCCTCAGTTCTATCAATATTCTGGCCTTCTGAGCTCTGGTCAGAATCTCCCACCAAGCTCTGTTTACAGCCTTCTAAGGCTTTTCTATCTAGCATCTATAAACCTTTTCAAACTCCTCCTGTGAACCAGTCCCTGAGGCTTCTAAACCACATCATTGGATAAAGTCACAGCAAAGACCCAATTTCTGGTACCAGTTCCTGTCTTGTTCACTTTTTTGTTCCTGAGACACTATACCTATTACTCACAACGTAAGGGAGAAAAAGTTTATGATAGCTCGCAGTTTCAGAAGGTCTATTGAGGGGCAGCTAACAACAGTGGAAGCATGTGGTGAAGGCCTAGCTAGAGGGAAGCTGTTCATGGCATGGCCAGACAGGCAGTTGGGTGAATGAGGAAGGACCGAGCCAGCACACGTCCTCCCAGGTCAAGTCCTAGTGATGCATCGTTCTGGGTCAAGCCCTAGTGATCTACCACTTCCAAGAAGGCCCACATCTTAGCAGCACATGAAATCCGTAGGTATTCCACAACATCCAGAGATGTGAGTCTTGGGGTGGGCATGCCACATACAAACCAAAACAAACGGCATTAGTTGAATCACATTTAAATGAAAGTACTTTAATTCCTTGCTTCTGTATCTGTTTATGTAGTGCTGGGGATCAAATTCAAGGCTTTGTATATACTGAGATTTTACTCTACCATCGAGCTACACTTCTAGTCTCATGGGCTCTTTCCTCTCTCTTTCTAAATGCCTTACTTCCCGATCTGGAGTTTACAGCATATCTAGATGAATAGTTTCAGTATGTATTTTTAGGTAACAGAAAATTATAGCAGTAATTAGAAGAGAAAATAATCAATGCAATCAATGGCTCACATATCCTGGCAAAGAAAAATGTTCCCAAATTGAGAAGAGATGTGAACATCACACAGTGACATGTTTTTGGGACTACCTTTTGCACTAACATTTTTGTTTCTTTTGCTACTACAAGTTCAAAACAAATGGCCTACACATGATGTCCACAGGTTTACCTTACATCCTTAAGACCTGAATTTGTTCTGTGTGTTTTAGCTGAGATGCTATTCTAGAGTAGTGTCAGTTCTTATTCATGCTTTTTGTCATATATCATGGTGTTCACCCAGTGTTCACTCCTCATAGACTCTCAGTAGACCTTAATATTGTCGACTACATCTTTTTCTTGAAACAATTGTCTTTTGTGGTGTGGGTTCTGAGTTGTCTTTTACCATCTGGATGGGTCCTTCTCTCCCCGCTGTTTTTATTCTAGTTTTGTGACTGCATATTTTTTAGTAACAGTTTCAGAGCATTTGCTCTTTTCCTTCTCTTTTGGGAGCATCAGTCTTCCAGGATTTCGCTGCCATTGTTTTGTGAATAAGGCTGGGGTAACTAGCTTTTTTTTTTTTTTTTTCAAATCTAAACTTGTCTTGAGTCCCTTAGAGTTAAGAAAAATGAAAGAAAACTAGGATTGAGAATTTATTTTTAATACTATAAGACTATTTAGTCATAAAATTTTAAATATGGAAATATCTGGAACAGTAGAGATTCTTCTAGAAAAATTCCAGGTTTTTTTTTTTCTTTCCCTTTTTTTCTCCTTTGTTTTTTTCCCCCTTGCGGTACTAAGGATTGACCCTAGGGGGTGCTGAACTACTCTCCCAGTCCTGTTTATTTTATTTTGAAACTGAGTCTCACCTAGTTTCCCAGGCTGGGCTTGAGTTTGTGTATCTCCTCCCTGAACCTCCTTGGAAACTAAGATTTCATGCATATGCCATCATACTTATCTAGAAGGTGTATTTGTAAGGTAAATGTTTTTAGTGTAATTGTTTCTTTACATTTAGAGATGGTTCTGATGTTGCATAGATGTTTTTAAAGGCCAATAAAAATGTACTATATCCAACTATTTGCAAATAATTAGTTCAGGTACTAGGCAAAGGTACATAGTTTGTCAGATAGTGGAGTGATTAACTATATATACTTAAGTATATTACTGGCACTGGGGCAAGTATTTTAATAGTACTTGCTGATTTTGCTGGCAATGATTATAATCAAATAAAATAATACTTTTATGATGAGCTGTTCATCTATACACTCAGAGAACCTGGATCACAAGTGACACTTGGAGTAGCCTCCTTTTTATGTGGCAGTTGGTAGTTTGCTTTCTGAAACACAATAAGTACATTTGACTAGAATTTGTACTTACTAAGCACTGGATCACAAAGATCATATTTACTGCATTATTCAAATTATTTCAAGATTATCAAAAGAATCTTCATTTTCCCCATGATGTATTATTCTTATTTAGTGTGTTAGCCAGCTTTTGTTTACTTAGGACAAATAGCTAAGTCAAATACACTGATAAGGAGTGCTCTGTTTTGGCTGTAGCTTCCCCGGCCTGGGTGCTTGGCTGCCTTACAGCCAAAAGCAGCATGGTATATTGTGGCAGGAACTTGTGGTAGAGAATACCTGTTCATCTTAAGGTGGCTAGAAAATGAAAAAGAGGAAGAAACCAGTGTCACCATTTCCCCCTCCATGGCATGTCCTCAGTGACCTAACTTCCTCTATTTATTGAAAGGTTCAACCATTCTCAAGATGCATAGTATTCCATTGTGTATAAATACCACAGTTTGTGTATCCATTGGGCTGTTGATGGGTATTTTGGTGACTTCCATATTTTAGCTATTGCTAGTTCTGCTGCTATGAACATGAGTATACATGTATCTCTGTTATGTGTTGTTTTGGCCCCTTTTAGTGAAGTGAGTCAGAAGCAGAAGATGAAACATCGAATAGTCTCTCTGATATGAGAGACCCAGATCACAACTCTTATGGCAGTTAAAGCGAAAAACAAAGCAGAAACGGGGGGTAGGGCTGGGGAGGGAGGGAGAGTAGGGTCAGGGGAGGAACAAAAGGAGAGTGAGAAAGTCTTTGTCACCTGGACAAGATACGTATGTGCACAAAATCCTCAACTTCATTGTAAACCTTAAATTTTGCACTAATAAATATCAATAAAATGGGGGGGGGGGGGAAGAAAAAAACCCGTTCAACTATTTCCTAATAGTACCGAGGGCTAATGACCAAACCTTTAGCACATAGATCTTTTGGGAGACATTCTATATCTAAACTGTAGCGTTGAAGAACAGAATTCAAAGCAAACAAGTAAACACACACCAGAGAAGACTTCTACGTGGAAACTCTAACTAGGGCCCACGTTAGATTTTTTTGTATACGGAATGAAATATAACTACATTACAGAGACTGACTTTTGTATATGGTTGTGGAATTAGACTCATTATCTCAAAATCACAAAGTAACCATTCTTGTCACTAGGGAAGAACAAAGAATACTTTAGCTTATGGCCTAGAGTAACGAGGAAAACATTTCCATACCACTTCTTAGGTATTAGAAGATAATACATTAGAAACTCTCGTAGGTCATTCTGGAAGGTAAAAAGCTTTTCCTTAACAGCTTAATTCCCCCCCCCCCCCCAATTTCATCTGATTCATTCTCCTAACTTTTTTTGTTTGTTTGTTTCTCTACCAGTCTCCACATTTTGGAGATGCTTGGGTAATGATACAAATGTCCTTAGCTTGGGTAGCTCGCAATCATTAAGCAGTGCAGCCTTCAGTCAGAAACACAACACTTACATGTTGAATGCCAAATGTGAACATGTAAGTATTTCCACTCCAGAAATGAGGTACAAAAAAGATTTTTTAATGGAAATGTCTTCAAAGTATAAAAACAACAAGAGAAGTTGAAGGTCCATAGACAAAGAGACAGAGCAGGGGCACATATGGAATCCTCTGTGGTTTCTTTCAGTGTTGGGATTGGACCCAGGGCCTCATGCATGCTAGGCAGACACTCCATCACTGAGTAATATCCCAGCTCTTTATATTTTTATTCATCCCCAGACGCTGTAATCATGTTCAAAGCCCTGCTATAATGGAAATTTTAGGATAGAAACTTAAGGAACTTATTAGAATGTTTTTATTCAAACCATTCCCATTACATTTTTTGAAATATTGTAATTCAAACTATTTTTAAAGGAAACTATACTTTTTGATACTAAAGACAAATTTATGTAAAATATTTGGTAAAAATAAGAAAATAAGGGCCTTAGTAACAGCAGCACACCTATTATGTCATACTGTGAGCGGAGTGTGGCACACTAGGAGCTGACAAAGGTCATGAGACTTCCGCAGTAGCACTTGGTATTCTGGGGAAGCTTGTTCCAGGATATTCGAGTGGCTACAAAAACATGCAGTGATATTATGGAAATTTACTGACCAGAATATTTGGAAAATAACTTGAAAAATATGATGTCTGTATGACCTAGAGAAAAGATTTAAGATGCTAGGAGTAGCTTCTTAAAAGATCTAAATTGTATGATTATTTAAGAAATCTCATAACAAGTTTATTTAGATTTGTCTTAAAACTTTCATATTTAGCTTAATTTATAGTTATGTTTATCTAATAGTTCTAACTCAACAGCAACAATAAAAATAGAAAAAGAAGCAGCAGTCCTTTAAGAGAAATGATTTTAAGTTTTATACTTTTAATAACATTTGAAAGTTATGATCTTTTCTTTACTTCTGTTCCAAAGTAATAAAATATAATCCTATATACTTATTTTTTTCCATTCCTCGAATCTTAAACTGAGTGGTTTATTAGTTGTCAGATTAAAAATATATACCAGATTTATTTTTTTCTTTTAATAGCAAAACATACTCAGTCTCATATTGTACATAAGAAAAAAAACCAGTACTTAGGCAAATGTATTTTAGTTTTATAGATTTAAAGCTCAAACACTGTAAGAAAGTGTAATATAACATCATTTGAAGTAAACTAAGTAAAAGGTAATTTAAACTAAGTAATGAAGCAGATCAGCAATAAGTATATTAAGTGAAAACCATAAAAATCTATATAGACAGAAGAGGCAGCATCACTACCAAACTTTCTAGCAATTAACTGTTGTTATTTTAGACTTAGTTGAAGAAACTGGATATAAATCTTTGGCAAGGAAGTAACCGAAAAAAACCTAGTTTTGTTATCTTCACTTGCATACTGCCCCTGTATTGAAGCTGTCAAATCAGGAGGCTTAGATCCTTGGGGATATTAAGAACACATACAGCACAAGCTGATGAGACTTGGTGGACTGTCTTGTAAAGTCTTTTTCCATTAAATATATATTGTACATGTGGTGTTATTGGTCTTGGCTTAAATGAGAGGGATCACATCATTCTCTAAGAATCTCCCATCCCTTAACTGAGAGAGGTGGGCCACTCACTTGCTCTTGAGTATAGCTGTGGTCTAGGCCCAAGTGACATCCTTGGGGATAGCTGTGACACCTCTCCCCTGGGGCAGTCTCTGGGGTTTAATAGAGTAGTCAGTGCGACTGTTGAAAAGATGTCATCCTAAGGGGAATAGGAATGACCTAATCAATAGGGCAGAACATTCTGTATATGTGATAGACTTATGGACCAGCAGATGAGGCACCCACCTCGTGTCAGGGTGGCCCAACTAACAGCCTGGGAGCTTGAAGTGCATAAAAAGAAAGGAAGTAGGAAGATCATCAGAGCTGCTTCCTCTGCACAGTTCTAGTCATCACCCGTATCTTTGGACATGAACTAGTTCCTGCCTTTACTGTACCATTGTGTCTTCTCTCTGTCTTCTCTCTCTCTCTGTCCCCTCCCACCCCTCTTGAGACAGGGTCTCATTCTATAGTCCAGACTGATTCTGAACTTACTATGTAGCCCAGGATGTCCTCGAACCCACAACGACCCTCCTGCCTCAGCTCTTGAGTGCTGGGAACAAGTGCTTTCACCACTGAGCTATTCCTCCAGCCCTGCCTCGCCATTCTCTACTACAGATTTACTTCAGCCTAAGGTCTTCGTTATCACCTTGGAATGTCGATCTGCCACACAGACTCATGCCAGCTGTTCTACAGTCTTGGACTGATGTTCTCTGTCTCACGTCTGAGCAGCTACTGGACTTTTGAACTCCCCTATCTGCAGGTGGCTATTTGGGGCTTTCTCTGGATTTTAAAGCTGTCCTAATAAATTCATATATGTATACATGTATATATAATGTATATACAATATAAAATATATACATTATATTTAAATATATAATATGTTCATATATATATATATATATATATATATATATATATATATATATATATAAATTCTGTTGTATTTATCCAAAAACCCTAACTGACACAGTCAGTAAAGAGAGAGTCATTATTAGCTGTAATTGCGGGGATTCTAGGTGAGTCAAATATAACTTCCAGCTTTGTTGGTAAGTCTTAGCCTAACTAAGAGACTGGACATTCAGGCATTATCCAAAAGAGAAAGATTTCACAAACAGCAAAGAGAAGGTGTAAACTGTAGTTCCATAGATATTCATAGTCTGACAAAACTCAAGCCAGTTGTTCAGAATGGTGGTAAGGACAGAATAAGGGACTCAGTGTTGAGGAAGGTTACCTGTGACGTCCGGTTTTACCGGAGCTGCATCCTGCTGATTGTGAGGATCAGGCTGGGGTCCACTGGGCCCTTGGGTCCTCTTATCAGTCCAAGGACGACAGGTGGAGCTCTATATCAGGGGCTTTGATGCTCTGGACAATAAACCCTCTACTGTGTCTCCTTTTGTGACAGTTAGGGCAAGACGACATAGACAGATGTCTAGCATTCAGAAGTTCTTCTTCCAGCAGCATTTTTGCTGGTAGACATGCCAGTTATCTGTTAACTCACTTTTCTTAGTGGGAGAAATACCAGGCAACATATAAAGCCATCACATAATGCAGAGACAAGTCCTACATATTTTTGATTCTCTCATTCATATCTAGTTTTGGCTTTCTTTTCCCTTCTCTGTCCCCTTCTAAATCCCTGTTATGGTAAATAAAATTATCTGTAATTTGAAAGTCATTAACGAGAGTCTTGGGTCCCAAAGTTATCTTTTGTAATTTCCTGATATAGAGATCTAACTGAGTAAGAAATCTATCTTTAAGGAAGATGTTACCTTCATAGGAGAGAGTCAGTGATAGCATGTTTTTGTCTTCTTAAGTCATTCAAAAAAAGTAGTTGGGTTTTTATTTAGGCCTTGGTCTGTGGTAGCCAGCTTAGTATGATTTACTGGTTTGACTTGTTTGCTTTTAACCCTTATAAAATGAAAATAACAAAGTGTTTGCAATTCTACATGAAATGAGAGTCACTGCTGCCCCATCAGGAGAGTCTACCAGGACATATTAAGGTCCTTTAGAATTGTCTTATTTTCTCATGCTGAGACACAGTATTCAACATCCACAACTCAAGGAAAGATTTATCTTAGCTCACAGCTCAGAAGTTTTAATCCATTCGTGTATGGTCATTTGGCAATGACATCAGGGCTTGGTGGAAGGGCTGGGCAGAGGACGAGTGCCCCAAGTAGAACTGAGAGAAAGTCAGCAAGTATCTGTGGCAGGGATATATCCCTCCAGGTCGCATCCTTGGTGATCTAAACCTTCCAACAAAGCCAAGCCTCATTTTTTTTTTTTTTTTTTTTGAGACAGCATCTCATTCTTAGCCCAGGCTGGGCTTAACCTCCCTATGTAGCCCTGGCTGGCCTTGGACTCCTGGCAATCCTCCTGTCTCAGCTTCCTGAGTGCTGGGATTACAGGCGTGCGCCACCACACCAGGCTTTATGTGGTGCTGGGGAATTGAACTCAGGGTCTTGAGCTTGCTAGGCAAGTGCTCTAACTGCTGTGCTGTTCCTCCAGCCCAAGATCTAGCCTCTTTTTTAAAATTTTATTTAAAAAATTTTTTTCCCCATTTTATTGATATGTACAAGTGCAGAATTTAAGGTTTACAATGGAGTTGAGCATTTTGTGCACATACATTTCTTGTCAAAGTGACAAGGGCTTTCCTGCTCTCCTTTTGTCCCTCCCCCTACCCTCCCTTCCCTCCCTCCACCCTCACCCCGTCCCCCTCTTTCGCTTTGTCTTTTGTTTAAAGTTCCATGAGATAGTTGTGGTTTGGGTCTCTCATATCAGAGAGACCATCTGATGTTTCACCTTCTGCTTCTGACTCACTTCACTAAGCATGATATTCTCAAGTTTCTTCCATTTGCCTGTGAAAACCTCCACGCTGTTGGACCTTACAGATGCGTAGTATTCCATTGTGCATAAGTACCACAGTTGTGTATCTGCTGGTCTGTTGATGGGTATTTTGGTGACTTCCATATTCTAGCTATTGTTAGTTGTGCTGCTATGAACATGGGCATACATTTATCTCTGTTTTATGTTGTTTTGGCCTCTATATTCCCAGGAGGGGTGTTGCCGGATCAGAAGGGATATTTATTTCTAGTCTTTTGAGAGCTCTCCATACTGCTTTCCAGAGTGGTCGAATGAATTTACACTCCCACCAGCAGTGCAGGAGGGTTCCTTTCTCCCCACAGCCTCGCCAGCATTGATTGCTATTTGATTTGTTGATATAAGCCATTCTCTCTGGAGTGAGATGGTATCTTAGCGTTGTTTTGATTTGCATTTCTCTTATGGCTAGAGATGTTGAGCATCTTTTCGTGTATCTATTGGCCTTTTGTACTTCTTCGTGAGTGAACTGCCTCTTCATTTCATTTGCCCATTTTTCAATAGGATCCTTTATTTTGGTGGGCTTAATTTTCTTTCGCTCCCTATGTATTCTAGTTATGAGTTTTTTATCTGAGGTGTTGGTGGTGAATATTTTTTCCCAGTCTGTCGGTTCTTTATTTACAATGTTGACAGTTTCCTTTGCTGTGCAGAAACTTTTTAATTTGACAAGATCCCATTTGTTGATAATGGGGATAATTTCTTTTGCTCTTGGTGTCTTGTCAAGAAAATCTTTGCCTACCCCTATGTCTTTTAGAAATTTGCCTACTTTGTCTTCCAAAAGGTTTAGTGTTTCATTTTTAATGTTTAGGTCTTTAATCCATTTTGATTTGATTTTGGTGCATGATGATAGGTGTGTGACTAGATTCATTCTTCTGCATGTGGATGTCCAGTTGTCCCAGCATCATTTGTTGAACAGGCTGTCCTTTTTCCATTGTATGGATTTGGCGCCTTTGTCAAAAATTAGGTAGTTGAGGGTATTTGGGTTTGTTTCTGCATCCTCGATTCTGTTCCACTGGTCTCTCCGTCATTTTTTATGCTAGTACCAAATTGTTTTTACCACTATGGCTTTATAGTATAGCCTGATGTCTGGGATTGTAATGCCTCCTGCTTTGGTCTTGTTGCTCAGGATTGCTTTGGCTATTTGCGGTCTCTTTTGGTTCCATATGAATTTAAGAATTGTTGTTTCAAGTTCTTTGAAGAAACTTGTAGGTATTTTGATAGGAATTGCATTGAATCTATATATCAGTTTTGGTAGTATAGCCATTTTGACTATATTTATTTTGCCTATCCAAGAGCAGGGAATGCCTTTCTATTTTCTAATGTCTCCTATAACTTCTTTCTTCAATGTAGTGTAGCTTTCTTTATATAGGTCCTTCACATCCTTGGTTAGGTATACTCCTAGGTCTTTAATTTTTTGCTGAGCTATTGAGAATGGAATTGTTTTTCTGAATTCTTGCTCAATAAGTTCATTGTTAGTGTATAGAAATGCTATTGATTTTTTAGTGTTAATTTTGTAGCCTGAGACTCGGCTAAATGTTTTTATTATTCCTAGGAGTTTCATAGTGGAGTTTTTTGGGTCTTTCATATAGACAATTATATCATCTGCAAATAAGGAAAGTTTGACCTCCTCCTTTCCAATGCAGATTCCCTTTATTTCATTTTCTTGTCTGATTGCTATGGCAAGTGTTTCAAGGACTATGTCGAATAAAAGTGGTGAGAGTGGGCAGCCTTGTCTTGTTTCTGATTTGAGATGGAATGATTTCGATTTTTCTCCATTTACTATAATATTTGCAGTAGGCTTGGCATATATGGCTTCTATGAGTTTTAGGTAGGGCCCTTATATACCTATTTTTTCTCAGAGTTTTTATCATGTAGGGGTGCTGGATTTTGTCAAAGGCCTTTTCTGCATCAATGGAGATGACCATGTGGTTTTTGTTTTTGCTTTTGTTGATATGGTGTATTATATTGATTGATTTACGTATGTTGAACCAGCCTTGCATCTTAGGGATGAAGCCCACTTGATCATGGTGTATGATCTTTCTGATTACTAGTTGGATTCTGTTTGCCAGAATCTTACTGAGGATTTTTGCATTTATGTTCATTAAGGATATTGGTCTATAGTTTTCATTCCTGGTTAAGTCTTTGTTTGGTTTTGGGACAAGTGTGATGCTAGCCTCAAGGAATGAGTTTGGTAGCATTCCTTCACTTTCCACCTTATGGAATAGTTTGAGGAGGATTGGTGTTAGTTCTTCCCTAAAGTACTGAAAAAATTCTGCTGTGAGTCCATCTGGACCTGGACTTTTATTTGTAGGTAGAACTTTTATTACTGCTTCAATTTCTCTGTGTGTGATGGGGTTATTCAAGATTTTAATATCTTCCTCACTTAATTTTGGTATTTTATATGCATCTAGGAAGCTGTCCATTTCTTCCCAGTTCTCAAATTTGTTGAACTATAGGTGTTCAAAGTAATTTCTTATAATATTCTGAATTTCTGCAGGATCTGTTGTAATTTCACCCTTTTCATTTCTAAGTGCGTTACTCTGTGCCTTTTCTTTCCTTTTCTTGATGAGATTAGCAAGAGGGTTGTCAATTTTGTTAATTCTTTCAAAGAACCAGCTTTTTGACTCATTAATCTTTTTTATTGTTTTTTTAATTTCAATTTCATTTATTTCAGATCTGATCTTTATAATTTCTTCTCTTCTACTGACTTTTGGCTTAAGTTGTTCTTGTTTCTCTAGTGCCGTAAGGTGCATCGTTAGCGAATTTATTTGTGATTGTTCTGTTCTTTTGATGTGTGCATTTATGGCTATGAATTTTCCTCTCAGGACTGCTCTCATTGTATCCCACAGACTTTGATATGATGTACTTCCATCATCATTTAACTCTATGAAGTGTTTGATTTCTTCTCTGATTTCTTCCGTAACCCATTGTTTGGTCAGTAGTAAGTTGTTAAGTCTCCATATGTTTGTGAAGATCTAGCCTCTTAACACCACAAAATCCATATATTAATCCACTTGATGCAATTAACCCTCACAATCCAGTCACTTTCCAAATACATGAAGCTTTGTGGGTGACCTTCCAGATCCAAGCCATAACAGTCTATGTTTTCCCTCAGGAGACTCCTATTCACTTTACTATGCAAAATGCATTTATGTCATCCTGTATTGTCCTGTAGTTTCCTGAGGACTTTCTGAATCTGTAAGACTCCATCCTAAAATAGCAATGATATCTTTCCAAGATAGTTATGAACAAGATCTCGGAGGGCATTTACATATGTCACATGATCATCTGAAAAACTACCCAAATCTCTTGCGATTTGTTTTAAGTCTTTCATATAGAAAGGTTATTATTATATATTATTATTATCATTATTATTTATTAAGGTCTCTTAATGGCCTAAATTTATCTACAAGCTGCTGAAGAAGACACAAGAGTCGTTGTTATCCCATCTAGGTTGGTCCACTGGGAGAGAGGCCCTACAGAATTGTCTTAGTTATTTCCTCATCTGAGACACAATATAATATTTGTTATGGTATTTGTTGATGATCCTGTGTAAGGCTCATGATCTCATTCAAGAGAGAGATAGCCGTGGACTCTTGTCACACTAGTGGGTAAATCGGCTGTCTCTTGGAGTCACAGCACCAGTGATGTCACCAGGAAGCTTGAACTTGCTGTCACCTTGCCTCAGGCTCCCAGAGTGCTGGGATGACAGGCCTGCATTGCCAGGCCTGGCCACACCTCAGTTCTTGTGTCTTAGATGAAGGAATTCAGACAGGACGTATAGGCAGCCATATAGAGTACACTCAGAGTTTATTACAAAGTAATAGGTCTTCAGAGTGATAGAATACATCTTTAAACATGACTATGGACAGGGGCCAAGAGGCCACTGCCCCAGCTGAATGCTCAGTCCATGTGACGAAATGGGGCTTTCATGAACGTAATTTCCTTCCTATGGGAAGACTGTTCTAAAAAAAGTGGGGCTTTTTTTGACCAATTTCAAGGGGAAGAAAATTTGTGTTTATCTTCCTGGGTGGAATTGAGTTTCTTTTGAGACCTTGAGGCTTCTCCGAAACCTTACTTGTGACCTGGATGTGGTTTGGACCCTGGACAGACCTCATCTGCCTGCTCTAAGGTGGTTACATTCTTGGTCTAGAAATTGGATGGATGGGTCTTGAGATTTTTTTCTATAGCTAATTAAGAAACTGAAGGGAAAAGAAATCCCAAGGTCTTTGCTTTATGTAGCTCTCTGCCACCCATCTCAGGCACACTCATGTCTAATTTCCTGCCTAATACTTCTGAGGCTCCTCATTAAGAGAATATTATGAAAAACAGTGTTCTCAGTGTCACCAGAGTCTGTTTTGAAAAAAATATATATTAAGAATTTTAAAAATATTTATTATGTAAACTGATATAAATACTATAATTACATTTTAAAATATATTTATGTATAAGTTATATCTTATTAGCATATTATAACAAAGCAGATAACAGAATAGAGAGATGAGCACCTTCTCTGGAAATGCACGTTATGTGAGCTGTGAACCAGCCTTGGGTGTAATAGACAGTGGCTATTCGTTCTAAGTAGAGATGCTTAGTGGGCACCGTTCCAAAGTAAAAGTCACAGTTTTAGCAGACTTTCCATAACGTACAACTGGCTCACCATTTAGGACATCATGTAGTAGAGTGACTGATTTCATTCCTTACAGTTTACAGTTAGATCATCTCTAATGTACAGGAGAACGGCCTGCTATTGGACTGTAATTGCTTCCATTGCACTTTTCTGAGGCTTACTGTTAAAATAACCGAAGGCCGTGGATACTTTGCTTACCGTGACAATTAATCGCGCTTTGTTAACTTACTTGAGCTAAGAAATGCCTAGCAGATCCTAAAGCGCTGTTTTGGGTATGACTATAGGCGACTGACAATTATGCCAGCATACTGAAGGAAAAAGGCCCACCCTAGATGGAAATTTTCTGCCTAGATGGAATAAAAAGGGAAAGAAGCAGGCAGTGACCCCCCCACTTTGGAAGACCTCGAGCCTTCGTCACGCGATGCGACAACAGGAGCCAGTTTCTTCAGCCTTCCAGCACAGACTCTCACTGGCAGTTCCAGAAGGAGCATCCGGGCCTTTGGCCTTAGACAGGTGCTGAATTCTTGGTCCGCTCATTCTGTGGTTTTCGTCTTGAACTGGTGTCCGCACCCTTGAGTTCCGTGTTCCGTGGCTTCCGGCTTCTTTTCTGAGCAACCACTGGATCCCCTGGTTCTCCTCTGCACGGGCAGCCATTTTTGATTCCTCCACCTCTGATTCTGTAAACCTATCCCATTCCATGACTTTACATATTTTAATAAATTTGTTTTTCAGGAGAACTTTAATACCCCTACTGATGGCATATCATTTTTTGGCTTAATTTTGGTTAAAATTTCCCCCTGTTA
>PVKB01006880.1:0-49151 GCA_004027205.1 Ctenodactylus gundi | reverse complement strand
GTACATGAGGCTTTTGAAGGACACTCCAGATCCAGACCATAAAGAACACTATTAAAATAGTTTGATCGATGTAACTTATCACAATTACTTCTCATTATCATATATAAATGTTGTAAGTATGAAAAAAGTGCTAAATAGATTAACTCAGAATTTTCACTTCTCAAAAAATATTTCTTTGAATTAGTGTAGGTTATTACTTAATGGAAAATATTGGAATGTATTTTAGCACTTAATAAGGAGACACAATATTTCAATACAATAAAATGCTCTGCTATAAATGATATGGTAGAGTGAATATGCAATTACTTATATGAAAACATTTCCTTATTATAGTGTTAAGTAACATATACGAAGTATTATCTATAACTACTCATAATTACAGAATGAATCAAAATTAAATATCATAGAACACTGACTTTACTAACATTTATATAGAATTGATTTTCATTATTCACGGAAGTTATAGTTTACATAAAATCATTATAAATACTAAATTAGGAAATTGTGAACTGCTCCTTCTAAAGAAATGTGTTAGTCTGAGTTCTCCAGAGAAACAGAACCAATAAACATCCATATATGTTCATATATGTGTGTGTGTTTGTATGTGTGTGTGTATAACTATGTCTTAAATATATATGCATATGTATGTACATAGGGGTATAGACACACACACACACAAAGAGAGAGAGAGAGAGAGAGAGAGAGAGAGAGAGAGAGATTTATAATGAATTGGTTTAAAATTATGAAGGAAGAATAATTGAAATCCAAGATCTTCAGGGTGCAAACCGAACACCCAGGACAGCTGATGATGAGGTTCAAGTCCAGTTCAAGTCCCAAAGCAGTAGACCCAAGTTTCAGCGTGAAGATCGCCAGAGACCACATTCCCTAATCCTTTAGGATTTCCAGCACATAGCATGAGTCTCACCCTCATTGGACAAAGCAATTTATTTTGTTCAGTACACTGATTCAAATGTGCATCTCATCCAGAAAGCTGCTCAGAGAAGCACAAAGAGGTAAAGATTAGTGGAACAGCGAGGCACCTCAGGGACTAGGCAGGAAGATTCTGGGTTGCTTTCCTGCACACCCCTGGTGCAGTGTTCATTGGCTAGTCAATACTAATATTAACTTAGGTGTTTATGTTTCAGTTTCATAATAACTTATTTGTATATATTGTTGATTCATTGTTGAACTGAGGACCAGCATTCACATCTGGAGAAACGTATGTAATACATGATTTTCTCCCTAAAGTCAGGCGGAGTCTTGTGTTTAGGAATATTAGACAGTAGTCAGTATTGAGGGATTATTTTAAGAAGTAAATTCATTAACAAAAAGCATGAACAGGGCATGAGGGCTTAGCTTGGTGGTTAAAGTGCTTGCCTAGCAGGAACAAGGACCTGAGTTTGGTTTCCCAGCACCACTTAAGCTGCCCGTGGTGTTGCACACCGTGATCTCAGCACTCAGGAAGCTGAGCCAGGAAGATTCCTGGGAGTTCCAGGCCAGCCTGAGATACTCAGTAAGCTCAAGTTGGAGTACAGAGCCAGACTCCGTTAAAATAAAAATACACAGGAAGGATGAAAATTTTGGTGCTACATAGTTCATAAAAGGACACTGGCTTTCAGTGTGATGGCTGAAAGAAAGGAAAGGAAATTTGTTTCATCTAAACATAAAGAAAACTGACTGCTGCTACTCTGCAGCAGTCCACAGATGACCATAAAAGCACCACGAAGATTGATTTAGTGGATAGAAATTTTAGGAAGCATGAAGAATCTCAAACATGGAATCTGTGAATACTGAGGACCAACTGGATATATGAAAAAAGACTGTGGATGAAAGTAGTACGGTGTATTGATGTATACTAGATTAACTTTGAAATAAATATATGGGTACCAAAAATGAAAAGATAAATTATGTTGCGCAACTTGCTTTTGATACAGCAGGCTTCAGACTTAAAGAGAGACATATCTTTATTTAAAAAATATAGAAGATCAGATTTTGAAGAAAACTGTATCAATAGACTTCAGTACTGATGAAAAAGTAGAATATAATAATGGTTTTTGTTTCTAAAAAGAAAAATTAAATATATCTATGAACAATAATAGATTGAGCTAGAGGTACAAAGGAAAGAAAAAGTCTCAGGACAAATTTCAGGCAAGTATATGAATCCAGTTTTACTGAATTTGAACATTGATGTTTATTGTAATTTTATGTTAATCTGCAAACTGAGCTCATGCATTGAACAAATACACATTCACCATCAATTTCCCAGATCATTTCTATGTCATTCCACAATTCTGGATCATACATGTGAGGAGTATGAAGGATTGGAAACCAGATATTTTGTAAGAACTAACTTACTGTGACCAATATGCAGAAAATACTTATAAACCACGACTGCTTTTCAGATATTATGCAATGCCATTGTATGATACTTAATTACAAAGATCACTGAAGACATATGTCTAGGCCATATAATATCACTATACAATACACTAAAAGTAGAACTGAAATAAAAAACTTTTATACTATTACTGAAGTTTATTAAACGGAATTTTTAAGACTAGACATACCTAGCGTTTTTAGTGTTGATTCATTTGGCAAAAGATTGATGGCTGAATCTATCTTTGTGCTGTGATAGTCCTATGAGAGACAAACAGTTTAGCTTGGAAAGAAACAAAAAGTAAGTTGATTGTATCTGAATATATGTTTTGAAGAGGGAAGTGCACAGAGCTCAGAATCTATCTTTCAGGGGTAAAGAGACATTCTCCATAAAAGAAAATATTGATACTTAACTGTGCAGCTGTGAGTACAAGAACCGTTGGCTTCAGAATACCCTAAACATAAGACTCTAAATGGGAAAGCGTTGAGAGATTGGACTGAAATTCGCTGTGGGACTTCCAGCCTGCGGACAATAGAAAACCATGGAAGGATTTTAATGTGGGAAACTAACCAGCTTATAATAGGGTTTGGGACCCCGTATGTAAAGGAGAGAAAGTAAATATTTCAGACTCTGTGGACTAATGATTTCATATTCTTTGTAGTTCAAAGTCAGCATAGACAATACATACGGAAACCAGCATGACTACGTTTCTGTAACAGAACTTTGTTTAGCATGACAGTGGCTGGCTGAGTTTAGCTTGGTCTGTGAGTGGTCACCTGTTGATTCTGTGATCCACCATTGCTAAACGATAAGGAATAGGTTTGATGAGGTAAGAATATTGAGAAGGTTCAAATAGGATATTTTTTGCAAAAATTTAACTTTTAAATAAAATTTTAAATTTAAATATAGCTAAGGGATAAGGGATAACAGTGCAATCGTAGATACAAGACTAATGCAGAAACATTACAAATTTAAAAGATGTAGAAATTATACATGTTGAAGGCAGCTTAAGCTTAACAAGGGAAGATGATGGCCCCATTTCTGGAGATAATGCCACATGTGAGCTGAGGGAGGATCAGTGTTACATAGCAAAGGAGCGATTCTTGCCAAAGATAGAATGAGAACTGAAGGTCAAGACATGCAAGACATTCCCCCGGAGCGTGTTGACGTCCCCTAAGTCAGAAACTCAGAGAAGTAAGTGAGCGATCCAGAAAACAGAAATGACATCAATATTCTACCTCTGGAATTCTCCTATTGATAGAAACCTTGAGACCAGGAACGATGGAAGTACAATTTTTTAAAACATGAATCACAATATTATCAAAGTCTGATACATACGTTTTGTGGTAATCCAGAGAAAGATAGACTCCCCTGAGAAAATAATTGAAATGTTGAATGACACTGAATAAAGAATCATTTCGCATCATGGTACTATAGAGTGCTGCAGGACATTTTTCCTCTCTAAATTTTACAGCGCTAAGATGATCTTGTGACTATTACAACCCTGACATAATAAATCGGTAATGTTAAAATGTAATTATTTTCCATGGGTTCAATCTGAAAATGTCAGCCTGGTGGTGCTCTACTTAATAAAAGCAGCTCAGCTATGTAAAGACAGCCAATTTTAGACGCTGATGTAAAGTTTTGTTAGCCAAAAACAAAGGGGAGTCTCTCACTGAGAAAGTCAATGTCTATGAAAATAAGCTTTCGTGAGCATTAACAGATGATTGCAATATTCTTTATGATATTGTATGTTTTCATTTTGTTTTTCCTTAATAACAAGAATATAATTTTCCTAGTTTTTTTTACTGTAGTCTAAAATGATAATGTGTTCTATGAATATATGGATCTAGAATAAATCTAAACTTAAATATAAGTCCAATAAAACACAATATCAAAAAGTGTGCTAAGTGTATTCTTATAAAAGTAAATGAAAATGATTCACAATATAAGTTAAATTTGTGTAAAGTAAGGAAAGTAACAGCAATACCTAGAGTTCTTCTCACCTGTTCTGAATTGAAACCATGGTATTTATTTTACCACTGCCCATAACACAGTCATTTCTCTATTTTCTTGTATAAAAAACAGTTTTATCTTATGATTAAATTCTTTTTATAAATAGAAGAAAGTTTATCATTAAATAAGTTTATTTTATTCTTAATCCTATAAAATAAACAAAGTTGTGATTTAGTTTTTAATCATGGATATAATCTGATTCTTATTTAAAGGAAATGGATTCAAGTTATATTTTGTACATGCACACTGAAGCCTTGTGCAATTAACTAATGTTTCATATGAAAGATTAGGATGTCTTGGTAACATTTAATGACACCCTTAAAAGAAATATAAATGAATAGAACCTGAAGAAAGAATCTATCTAAATATCAAAGACAACATTTTTGATCATAAGAAAAATTTCCAAGGCAATTAAAATGTGTCCACGGTGACTTAATTGCAACCAAGTTTCATACTTTCTCTGTTTTCCTCCTCCTAGCAAACTTCTCAATGATTAAAAGAAATCTATTACTATGCAGCAGATCTTTCACTGTGTACTGTAGTTATGTTATAGATATTTCCTGAAAATAAATCTCAGATGGATCCATTTTTAAGAAGTATTTCGGGGTTGCACGTGATAAAAAAAGATTTCTCATGTGAAAAGCAAACTTTGGGGCACCTTTGATCTATTTATATTTTACCTAATTAAGTAATCAAGTTTCCAACCTACCAATCACTAGGCAAGACAGATATAAACAAGTGAGCCAGGGAGAGAAAATCCCAAACACGCACTACAGCAACCACCACCCAACTATTCAAACAAAAATCTGACATCTATTCACAGGTGAGATTCAATGCTGGTGTTTATAACTTTGCTTCAATTTTGCAGTCAAAAGTTGGAAATATTGGGGCTGGAGGAATGGCACGGAGGTTGCAATGCTTGTCTAGCAAGCATGAGGTCCTGAGTTCCATTCTCCAGAACCACATAAGCTGCGCATGGTGGTGTACACTTGTAAGACCAGCCTTCAGGAGACTGAGGCAGAAGGATTGCAGTGAATTCAAGACCGGCCTGACTTAGATAGTGACTTCAGGACTAGCCTGGACTATATAGTAAGACCATATCTCCAAAAACAAAAACAAAAAAGTTGAAGTATTTTAAATAGGGGCTTTTTAAGCCTGTTATGCAAATTTTTTCTATTGGTCTGCTTAAGGTTAACTCCTTTGTATTTTTTCCTTACTTATATTTCACAGCATCTTCATTTACTAAAGTATTTCGAAAAACGCTGAATATGAACTCAAATTGAAATGCAAAAATCTTGAAGTTGAAATAATTCGATGTCATTAACAGTCTATGACAATATGAAATGAGTCAAGTTGGCTGCCTAACACTACCTGTTGCCTATTCTTTTGTTTGTCTTGCTTATAATTCATCTGGTTGACATTTATGGAAGTCCATTTCGGAATCGGCATACAAAAATGGCAGTCTTCTAGACTGTCCGCATTTATTACATAACATCAGGGCTAATTCATCCTTATTTGCCCGCCGAAATTGAGCTCAATCACATAGCAGTTCTTAAAATTAATTCCAACTTGGAAAATGAACAGGAAACTTGTACATATTCTTTCTTACCTAAAGTTCTAGATGATTTCAAAATTCACAACGCTTGTGGAGATTGCTGAATATCATTCAAGTACCCTAGGGAGCAATTTAATTTATTCCAGACTAAAGGCTAACCGTGTATGATAGAATTCAGTGTTAATCCTAGTGTCTCAGAAGAGCAATGCATGACCGAAGAATCTGAAATGCAAGTGAAAAGATAGAAGATACATAAAAACAGATAAAGACAGAGATTAAAGTTGTTTTAGGGATTGTAACGCTTAATCCTTCACCTGTGTGAGCCTCTGCTCAAATTCTTTCCAGTGTTTCCTCAGTCCTGAAAGTATTTGTTATGGAAACTTAGAGTATTTACCCAAATTATTAGAAATACCATGTAGCAGTGAATTTTTCACTGAAAAGAAAAATCTTTAGAAGCCAATCCTTTACAAGATTCTAAAAGTGGACAAAGGTACAAATAGGATGCTAGGGATCTTACATATAAATGAATATGAACTTGCTCATATGCATAGATAAAATACAGACTTACGTATAGATATATATTGGAGAGAGAGAGAGAGAGAGAGAGAGAGAGAGAGAGAACTGTACTTGTTTCAAAGCCTGGAACTGTGTATGTGTTTTTATCGTGTACTTTATGTGCTTTTATAAGTCATTGTAATTGGAGATGAATTGAGCTACTTCTAAGTAAACAAATTAGAATGTCATTTAAATACGTGCACGGTACTTTAAAGGTTACTTCCAGTCTTCAAAAACGCAACTAGGAGGAAATGAAATATTTGAAACAATATTTCAGCATAAAGATTATCTATGATAATCTTAAGGCTTTTGAATGATAATATTGAAGTTTTAGAGTTATCTTCTTGTATGAAGGAAAACATATTATTTGCTTCTGGATACGAAAGACTTTAAAAATATTCAGTATGATTTCATAAATTACTATTACATACATAATAATCCAATCATCATTGTTAACCTGTTTATTAATAATGAAGCCAATCATGTTAAGTCTACAAGGCTTTTATATTTATTTAAAAATTATTAATGAAAATTAACAGAAGATAATTATAAAGTTAAAGTAAAAAGTAAAGTCATGACTTTGAACAAATTAGTTTCTACAATTAGTGGTAACCAGAGTGTCTATTATATTTTAAATTTTGAAAAAAAAATCTTTAAACGTGTAACCTTAAATACTTTAATAACTGTGAAAATTATATTTACTTTTGTTTGATCGACAAGTCATTTGCTTGGAGGGCAAACATATTACAGTACATTAAATGATTTAAATCTCCAACAGAATATTAGTGAGCATGGAAATCTTTGCTTTTTCATAGATACAGTGGTTCCAAAAGTTTTCTTGGCAAAGCCTGAAAAATCAATGGCAAAATATTGCAGGATTTTAGCTTGCTAAACTGTTAGAAAAAAAATTAGTTGCTTTATCTAGCTGCTCAAATATCACTCTTTGGTCACTTGCTTTCTTATTCTGCCCATCTAACCATATTTTCTCAGCTACAAATACGTTAAATTAGTCAAGACTTTAGAGCCTTTTAGGAAATACTACATTTCCTCCATCAAGGCTACTTTCCTGTATGTTTCTTGCAAGCACTATTTTTAGAAGATTGCTCTACATGTTCAGTGTTTCCTTTTATTTATACATTTCTCTCAGTAGACACATTGCTTCTGAAATTGCTTCTACTCTAAGTTTGATACCATCATCTCTGCTTTGCACTGTAGAGCATTCTACCACATCAAGTGAACCCTGCCTGGGGTGTCACAACTGAGACGATTCAACTGCTTTTCCCGTGTGAACCAATTCTATGATTCCTGACTTTCCTTTTCAGGCCATTGCTGCCTGAAGTTTGTCTGCTGTGTCTATGTGCCTCCCTGCTTTGGCCTTGATTACATATTATACGGGCATGAACAATCCCATTCCACTTGTAGGTATAAGCCAGTGCTAGGGTGGTATGTTGCCCAGGTTGTAGAAAATATGGGTATCTTCATGGGTCAAAGAATAAATGTTGTCAAGTTAAAGAGAATAAATATTAACTACATATAATTTCCCATGAATGATATAGAATATTCAGTAGACAGGCCACTCTATCAAATTGTAATTCATTCATTTCTTCTCTCGGTGGCCATGAAACTTTCAGTTTATTGATCACTTTCACGGTGCCATTTTTCTCTACGTGCTAGCAATTCCATATCTAATAATACAACACAATGTTTTCTTTAATGCTTTTCTCCCTCAAGTAGATACAGACATAGAAAGCCATGCCAAACAGATACAGCTCTCCACACCAAAAATAAAATAAAATAAACGGATTAAAACAACAAATCAATTATAGATAATAGGAAGCATCATAAATTTCTGTTATGAACTTCATCATAAATTTCCACATAAATGTTTGGAGATATGAACAGATAACGTTGAGCAAGCAGTCACAGGTATGACAAGATGAGAAGGCTTCATCGGAGGTCATGTTGGGACCTGAAAGACAGAGAGATCAAAAGAGAAACAGATATAAAACTACCATGCAAAGGACACAGCAGTGGCAAAGGTCAAAACCTGGAGAAGAGCTGAGAGTGTTCTGGGAGTTACCAACCATGGAAAAGAGGAAGGAAAGAAAACTAGCAAATGACGGCAGCTGGTAGGACAAACGATGTTCCAAAGAGAAGCAGATTTGAGAGCCGGGGCTGCAGGCGTTTAAATGTCGTGATGAAGTCTACATTTAAGTACAATTCCAAAGCTGTGAGATTTTGTTCAAAAAGATCAAATTTCCTCTGTATGGAAAATGTTCTCTGGGTGGTTTAAGAGGCAGAAGAATCGTCGAAGTTCTCCAACATAAAAAGAGATGGTGGAGTAGGCCAGGGCTGAGGCCAAGGGGAATGGGCAAATGACAACTGAGAGAGTCTTGGAGAGTAAATAAAAAGTCACAGAGCATGGCTGGATTCTTGCTGCCTTCACGTCCAATGGTACAGTCTATATTTTTCGGTTTGTTCTCCTTTCTATTAAGCAAGTTTAAGCTGTGCTTCAGCTACTGAAATCTCCCTTATGCCTTCCCTTCTAAGTCCCTTGGGATCTCCTGATCTCCACAGCTTTATACATCTGAAGATCTCTTCTGGTTTCTGATGATTCCAAGAACTCAGAGATCAGGATCTACTCTGCCTCCAATCTGAATCTATACATGCCATTGTATTTCATCTTGAATTAACCTTATCACAAACTCAATTGCTTCAAAAGGACATGTGCAAAATTTAGTCGTAACTCCAAATCCATTTAGTTTCTTCAATTTTGCAGAAAAGTTGAGTGCTGAGGAGAATATGGATTCTTATGAAAAAGTGATCATGTCTTCAACTTCCTCGTTTGTTTTTCATTCTTCCTTTTCTTTTTCCTTTCTGCTCTCATCATCCTCTTGTTTTCTCCACCATGAACAATCAAAACTTTTTTCTCTCAATTTCTTGCAATTTTACTACACCTTTCACTACCTCCTCAAAGGGACTTCATTCAAATTCCACAACTGAATTATGGGTTTGTTATATTCCTCCCATTTCAAAGATGCGATAACTCAGAAAATCAAGTCATTGGCTTGTCTCTAATTGCATAGCTCCCAAGTAACAGAGATTTGAATCTAACACAGTTTGCTAAGGTCTCTGTCTTTACAACTTACACTCTAGCACAGGGTATGTAGGCTGTGTCTACTCCAAGTTGGTTTCCTACCTGTTTCAAATTCTAAAATTCTATACAGCCTCATAGAGAAGCTAATGGTTAATAAGTATTAATTGCTCCTATCAATAAAATTTAAATTCAATTGCCTGTACTATTTGATGATGAGAAATGTGGGTACTTATTTCTTTATTTTGATGGCTATCTTTCTGACCCATTCCTTGATTTAAGGCTCTTTTCTCCCCCACACACTGGCTTTCCAATACTAGCTCATCCCTAGAGTGAAAGTGTCAGGCACAGCCTTCGTGGTGGCTGCAATAGGTCCCTGAGCCGCAGTGTCATCGAGTGAGTTGATTCTCCTCTAATCTCACACTTCAGGCTTGCAAAGGTGTTAGCAATGTCATTTTCATCCCACAGCTACTCAGTTGTCAACTTCTTGACTGACATGTTTGCAATCCTTCATCATGTAATCTTTGTCCCCAGAGTTACTGACATTAGATGGCTACATACCCAGTGAATGCCACTGCAATATACCACAATGACTCAAATTTGACTTTCTCCTCGTTTTTACTTTATGTGAAGCTCAGAATCAATCAAGGAAGTATTTTATTTTTTTTCCAGACCACATCAATCTCAAAATCATTGACATCTTTTCCAGTTTTATAACTTAGGGTTTTGATGTAGTGTATCATTGATTTTTTCTATATTGAAAATATATTTTATTATTCTGAAAATTGTCTACTCCTTTTACATGTTCTACAAGAGAAAAACCATAGATGATTTTGAAACTTGGGAATAAGCTCTGTATGGGGAATCTTTTAATGTTATCAGAAATGTAAACAATTGTGTTAGTGTGTCCTCCTTTTGGGGCTCAAAGTCAAAAAAATCATATCCAAGTTCAGTAGCACAAAGGCAACTTCTCTGCCCTACGTGTTCCTCCGCTGCTGGTCTTATCATTCTAGAGGTCATTGGTACAAGTCAACCCTCACCTCCGGGAAGCAGGGTTAACCCACTCTTTCCTCTCCTAAACTTATCTGTATAAAACGACTGACCATTTTACAGCCTTGGCCATTGTCTAAAACCTTCACACTTCCTTATTTCCTATAGACCACAAGGGACAAACTTTGCAATTTGCTTCCAATTTTTTTCTGATAAATTTAGTAGAACAATTTAAGTCTTTGATTTCATTAAATTTTCTGTTGCTCAAAACTCATCTAAACTATACTCCTGAAGTTGGCTTATCGTCACACGGCAGGGTCTCTTCGAACTGGTATGTAGGTCTTACCCACAAAACATTCATGATTTCTACAGACAGAAAAGAGCCCTGAAAGCGTGCCAGAGGGGGCGCTAGGGTGCAGCTTCTCAGTGCTACTCATCTCCTCACACTTTGCCTTTGAGATAAACAGTCCGTCAGCTCCAAACCACTGTGTCCACTGTGCATACTGTGTCCATTACACGAGTCCTTCATACACAGGTACACTCACACTAACACACACACATACCACACAAACCATATGTGCACACAACACATAAATACATCCCACATGTGCATGCAATTTTGAAATTCTAATAAGTTTTGGTATTATTTCTGAAAAGCATTGTGTATTCTTTTGATCTCATCTCATTGGTGTCATAATCACCTACCCTTGTCCCTCTGACAGACTACATGCCCTCTTAGAGTGAGGCTGTAGTGTGGTTTTTCAAGCTTTCTGGCTTATTGGATGATGTTTATGATGATGCCAGTGTCTGCTGCACAGACAGATTCAGCTACTTGTACGAAGGAACGAGTGGGTAAAGGAGGGAATTAATTCCTATCAGTCTAGTTTCACATTGTCAATCCATTCTCTTAAACACCAGGTTAGTGTTATCGTTAATCTTGACAAACTTGATTGGCTTGAGAGACTCCTCGGGCATTACTGGAACACACTTCTGGTTATATGAGGGCTGGTAGAGAAGCACAACCTTGGGGACTTTCTATGGCTCCTGGCCACTTCCTCAGTGATGCACTTGCTCTGTGCTGTGTGCATTCCTTATAGTATGTCCAATTTTTAAAATCTCCACTTAGAACACAGTAGAAACACATCAAGCAATTACTCAACAGATTTGAATAGATCTCAGATGGCTCCCAACTTGAGATCAAAATTCAAATTTTGCAGAATTTATCTATGTATCTATTTCTCTTCAAAAGATGTAAGAATTATTGTTGATTCCTTAATAGCACAAGTTCCAATCTTAAAATTTAAAATCATCCACCCTCACTTATATTGACTGCTTTAGTTCTAAAGGCACTATTTCTTATCTTCTAGGAATTATTAAAATGTATTCATCATCAATTTTATTATGATACAGGCATTTTTTTCTTATGGCTTTTAATTCCAGGATATGTTTTTAGGTTTTTACATTACCAGATTCTTTTAATTTTATCACTTTTGCTGACACCCTAGAAAGCTATCACTTTATTTTGTACACTAATTAACCTAACATATATATCCCGAAATTCTATTTTGTGCTAAGTGCTATTGTATGTACTGAATATTATCTTAGAAAACACAACAGACAGAAACTCTTGCTCTTGTGCAGCTTTTATTCTGAAAACAGGGAGACAAAAGCAATCTGTATCATTTATTAGGAATTGATAAAATATTCTACTTAAATAACCCAAAGCAAGGATCTGCAAAACAGCAGCAATCAGGTGGTGGTTGAATTTTAAAGAAGCGGTCAGTGAGGGCCTCGCAGAAGGTAAATTTGAGTAAAGACACTGAATCAATTGAAAATCTCGCAGAATCTTTGATAACAAAGCAGGAAATGTGTGACTGAATATTCCAAAGCAGGAATGTAGCTGAAGTATTTTTAGAAAAGCAAGGAGATCCTGTGTCTAGAATAGAGCAAGAAAGAAAAAGATTGTTACAAATAAGAAAATTAGATGGACAGTCATTTTGAACAGGAGTTACAGAACTGGGATTACTGAAATAATTGAATATATTATGTTGATAATAAGCTATTACTTGAAATACAGAAAACCAGTTAGGGATGGAGAAAATTTTGATGCAGACAATGGTGATTACTGTGATGGTTGTTGGGGAGGTGACAACAATGCACTTGCAAGTAGAGAAAATAAAATGTGTCTTAAATTTACTGGGAAGTGTAAGACAAAGAAGAAATGCAGAAACTTTTATTAGTATAGGAGAAATTGTTTGGGGATGGTGATAATATTAATAATTTGGCATGTGGTAAGGTTGAGATGCTTGTGTGACATTGAAGTGGCTAGAACAAGGAGGCGATTTTACTTAGTTTGAATTCAAAGAAATCTTAGAGAATGAAGGTAAATTTAATATGTGGAGATAATACCACCTGCTATAAATGAAACGGGAGCTGTGAGAACTGGGTTATTACTTAGGGGAAGATAAGGGACAGCTGAGGAGAAACTGGCATAGCAAACCACGAGAAAGCAGCCAACGGAAGGAGAGCATGAAAGACAAGTGAAAAGAAGATGAAAAACGTGCCCAAGTGGGAGCTCGTATATGTCAGGGTTGTTAGCAGAACTGATAGAAACTATATATAAAGAAGGGAATTTATTTGAAGGACTTACAAATCTGAAAGAGAGATTCTACAATGGCCGCATGCTCTTCCAAAACCTGAACGGTCCGGTGGCTGCTCAGACTCGAGGCAGAAGAACGTGAATCTGAGACCCCAGGACAGAGGTTTGAGTCTGCTACACGTTGGTGTCCAAAGAGCAATGGGGAGGACTGGAGGCTGGAGAGAATCTGCAATGAGATAGGAGAGAGTCTTTGTCTGAAGACAATCTCAAAGGCCAGAGTTTTCCCAAAAAAGCTGTAACAATGTTTCTTCTTCCTTCCTGATTACTTAGTTCAAGCTGCCAGCTGAGCCACCTGCACACAGGATGGAAAGACATACTATATTCCTAGAACTAATAATCCCAACATTGTTATATAAATGTGAAGCCATACCAACAGCATTCTCCACAAAACTCAAGAAAATAAGTCTGAAATATATATGGAACCCCCCAAAAATGCAGAATTGGTAAAGCAATCATAAATAACAAGGGCAAAGCAGGAGGTTTCAAGATTCCTGACCTCAATTTACATTACAAAATGACAAGGATTAAATCTACATGGTGCTGGCACAAAAACAGACAGGAAGACCAATGGAACAGATCTCAGGATACAGAGAGAAACCTAAGCAGCTTTAGCCATTTGGTTTTCAACAAACAGAATGAAATTACTCACTGGAGAAAAGACAGTATTTTTAACAAATAGTCCTGGGAAGTTTGGCTATCCATATGCAGAGAAATGCAACTAGACCCATATCTTTCACCCTATACTGAAATCAACAAACTGGATTAAAGATTTAGATATCAAGTCAGAAACACCTAACCTGCTAGAAGACAACATAAGTAAAACATAAGAAGCCATGGGGACAGGAAAGCAATTCGTGAACAGAATGCCAATTGAACAAGAAATAACATGACGACTCAATAAGTGGACCTATATCAAACTAAAAATCTTTTGCCTACCAAAGAAATAAATCAACAGGGTAAAGAGACAATCCACAGGAAAAAAATATTGACCAGCTATTCTTCACACAAAGTATTCATAATTATAATATTTAAAGAACTCAAATAAACTCCAAAATAAATGATTCCATTAAAAATGGGCAACAGAAATGAAAAGACGCTTCTCAAGAGAAAAAGTACACAATGCCAATGAGTACATGAAAAAGTTTTCAGCATCTTTGACCATCAGAGAAATACAGTTCAAAAATACTGTTATTTCATCTCACTCCAGGGAGACAGGTTTTCATAAAGAACTCAAAAAATAGCAAATGCTGGAAAAGATGTGAGCAAATGGGAACAAGACCTACACTGTTGGTGGGATTGTCAACTGGTATAACCACTAGGGAAAGCAGTTTGGAGAGTCCTTAGAAAGGTGAATTAAATATTTCGTTTTACCCAGCCACAGCTCCTTGGGTAACTCCCAGAAAGAGCTAAGTCACCATGTCATTTGACATATACATAGCAATGTTCAGAGCAGCACGACTCGCAATAACTAGCTCCTAGAAGGAGATGGCAAAATTTTTGTGGCCACTTTTAACTTGGCACATCCACCATCACCATGCATGCCAAAAACGCATTTCGTTTTGAAGATTTCTTCAGCTCTGAGTCACTTCTCTCACCTTCCATTCCCTTAAAACAGTATCTGCACACACACAAAAAAAAAAGAATAGCAAGATACCTGGAAAATCCCAGCAAGCAAATCGCCTTGTGCACGGTGACCCTGCAGCCTAGTGAGCCTGACAGGAAAACTGAGCCTACTACTGCCTTTCTGTTTTGTTGAGGAAAAGAAGCAGTGTGTGGCTATTGAAGATGCTACTGTGTTTCGGGCCTTCGTCCTGTGACTCTGCACACTGACTCAAAGGCATATTGTATAGGAAAGATGGTTTGTTCGTAAACACCAAAGGTGAGTAAAGATCTGTACACATGCTCTATGATCTCCCTGAAAAGCTTTTAAAATAAACCCTCTCTGAAAGAGAGTTGCTTAAGAAGGCATATAAATTTAGTATGCAATCATAAATGCGGCAAGGACCATCAGTAGGAAGCAGACTTGAAAAAGTGGCCTCATTATTTTCACAAGTAATTGTTACTTTACTCACAAGACCAAAATTCTAGAAGTGTTTCCACTTCAAAAACACTACAGGAAAACTATTTTCTGGCTGAGGAATTGTTTTGAAAAATTATTAAGGAAATGTTTGAATTTTTAAGAGTAATTGAAAGTATAAAAAGCCAGACATTTAGATCACTTAAGGTCTCCAAAGGGGCAGGAAAAAGGACAAACGACAATTACATACAAATTAAAAACCTATTCAGATGTTCTAGGCAGAATGATGATGTTTTTTGAAGCATTTATTCTTCTAGGATCGTCCTTACCTTTCCTAGTTATGCTATTAAAAATGAAGAGAGAGTGAGCTAGCAGTGGGTAGGAATGCATTAAAACAAGATAGGTACATAAATTTTCCTTCAATAACATAAATAATTTCTAATGAGGTATGCATTTTAAAAGATTTTCTCCTCAACATAAACAGTCTTGTCAAAATGATCTATTTTCTTAGCAACATGATTATGTAGGGAAAATATATGTTGGTAGCAGTACAAAAATAATTTTAACTAGCTAGTTTTCAAAATTAGATATATGAGTATGAATTAGTAAATTTCTTTGAGTATCTCAACAGGAAAACTTGAATAAGAAACTGGGGATTTTCCTTCTCCATAAAAATATAATGAATTTGAGCTGAAATATATTTGAAGTCTGCACTATAATTCCAACAGATAATGTTCTTATTTTACTCAAGTCAGTAAATAATATCAAACATTGAAGTTGCAGGATGCTCATAGAACCATCACAGGAAAATATTTTATATTTATCTATGACTGCACACTTTCCAAAATTTTTTCAACTCTGATATCATTAAGTTTTCTCAAACCTCTGCAAAAATAAAGTTACAATAAGTGCTTTTGTGTGCACCACTTTCAGATGAAGACACTAAAGCAAGGTGGAATCATATCAGCAAAGTGAAGTTTGCATTAAAATCCCTCACCTCTGGACTCACTAACACTTGGTACCTGGTGTTTTTCAGCCAATTGGGTGCTACACACCCTGCCAGCTGCCTGTTTCTGATATTATATTTATAGAGTACCAGATGTTAGAATATATGCTTAAATCTGTCCTTCATTGCATCTTCTGGGGTTCAGCCATTGTTTAATGTGGATACCAGGAAAGATACTGTTGGAACTGGGAACATCCTCCAATAGAAGCCGAAACCATTAAATTCCAAGCTGTCATGTGTGACTTACAGGTAAAGTAGACAATGGGATTGTGACTCTGATTCTTCCTTCATTTTTGCCACAAGGTTGTAGCTGTATAGCTGTAAAATGGAGGAAGATGGCTTAATTTGTGTGAGAGGGAGATGCAGGCAGGACCTGTGTGGGCAAGACACCGCATGGAAGGAGTTTGTCTATTTCAGCAGGAAGGGTCAAATATTCTAGTCATAAAGTACCGTTTTTCAAGAAACAGACAAAGTTTGTGGATCTAGACCAGTCTTCCTGACAATGATAATGGATTAATTAAATAGCAAATTCAGCTACAGAGACCATACATGTGGGTTCAAGATTCTCAACATGAAGGGGCACCTCATAGGACCCAGGAGAGGCAGGAAACCCTGCTTTCTCACTAAGACCCAGAGTAATGAGTAAAACTTCTGCTGTTCATCACATGACAAATTATAAAATGTTCAGGTCAGAGAGAAACTAAGAACCACACTGCTACGGATCTGTGCCAATCGGACAGAAAAGTGAGGGTTCAGGGTCAATTACAGGCGCGTGGAGTTCAGATGTTCAAAAAAGGCACAAGCCCTTTTAGCACGTGTAATTGGTAATACAGATTATTAGAGCTTTAAATGGAATAGCAGTGAATTCTCTGAAATGACGTTTTTCATATGGATTGGTTGGTGATGGCAAATCGAAGAGACAGTCACTCAGGGTTTTTCAGTCCACATGAAAATTTCCCAGTCTTCCTCATACACACTTTGGCCTAACAAAGTGCCTTTGTCCACAAAACTGAAAACACAATAGATGGAAAAGGAGATATAAAAATCAGTCAAGCTCTCTTCTCTTCAAAAAAAAATCTAACTAGTCATTTTTCAGATTGTAAAAATTTTAATAAATATTAATAAGGAATATATAAATGCATCTACAAAAATTGTGTTCTATTGTACTGTCTGCATGTATGTGGGTCTGTTTAAAATTTGCCAATAAAGCACAAAAATAAAATAGGTATATACTTCCCAATCCATTTCTGGATTTAATGATCTTTGACATCATTTTTTTTCTAAATCCCAACTTTAGAACTCTTCTGAGTATTTTTTACTGTCAGAAAACTGAGTATCAATTAACAGTTTCAGACTAGTGTGAGCAAAACGGTCACTCTGGACAGCTGGGTGTCTCAAGTGGGGAACTTTGCTTCTACCAAGCTCTTCCTCTGGGCCTGCTGGACTTGGTACCTGAGAGCAGGTAGCCACAGGTAAGTCCTCATTACAAAGTTTGCTCTACACAGGTTGGAACAGGGAAATCAAAAAGCATCATTTCCAATGGGCTTTTAACAAATTAGAACTGTGAGTGATTTAGATAAATGTCCTTGCAAATATCCCATATAAGAACTTCTGCTTTTTAACTGAATTAGACTGAGAATAAAACCCGAGCTTATTTTTCAACTAAATGCCACCTTCACTTAGAATTAAATCAAAATAATTTGCTCTAGCTGGCTTGGCTATAAACAAAATCTGAGCAGCATTTATGTCTAATGTTTACATTGCAGCATCTGGGATAACTGACAATGAAGCCCTAATGGTCTCTCTGCTCTTCCTAAAATATCCCTGAAATCCAGACTAAAGAATGCTGGGCACTGCCCTCGGGGAAAAAGAGTACACGGCTTATTCTTGGTCACACTTTAGACTGTGCAAGTCTGTATTTCGTTTAATAGACAGAGAATTCAAGTCGGATTCCAAGCTGGAATACTCAGCTTTCTGTTTCTAGAACAAATATATGAGATAATCAATTTATAGAGAGAAAGAGTTGATTTTGGCTCCCAGATTTTGAAGTTTCAGCCTGTGATCACTTGGCCCTGGTGCTTTGGCTCTTTGGTAGCACTGCATGGCAGAAATGTGGCTGGGAAAAGCATTCACTACATGGTCTAAAATGGAAAGACAGATAGAGGAAGGGCCTGGGAGTCCCACTATCCCCTTCAGCGGCACTTCTCTAATGACCTGAAGACTCCCACAAGGCTTCACCATTTAGAGTTTCTTCCTCTGCCTGGGAACCAAGTCCTTTACTGCAATATCCCTGTGGGACACTTAAGGGGGACACTATGGTATGAATAAACAAAAAAAAAATTAAATGCAGTTTTCCTGTTTATGATCCTCAAAAAGCCAACACAACAAACTAAGACAATTCTTAAATAAGACTTATTTTATTTTAAGCATCATCTGGCAGTACCCTAAGTATCTCTGATCTATGTTGAGACATTTTCAAGTGTGCCAAATGCAGATGCATGCACGATCCCACGAGTGTCCAGATATACACTTTCACACACACGTGCTTGATATTGTTCCTGTCTCAGTGCAGGGATAAAAGACCCCCAAACCTGTAATCTAAAGAAGAGAGGGCTTTTTGTTCTGCAGATTTTGGAGGATTCAGTCCATGGTCAGTTGACACCAAGGCAAAAATGACAGCATAGATAGCTGCTCACCCTACAGGAGCAGAGAGGAGAGGGAGAGAGAGAGAGAGAGAGAGAGAGAGAGAGAGAGAGAGAGAGAGAGAGAGAGAGCTGCATACCTTCCAGAGTAAGGGCCTACACAATCAAAAACCCCACCTCTGAAAATATGAGCCTTATGGGAGCATTTTAGATCTAAGACATGACACATTATAAAAACCGGGGCTAAGACAAGGATATGAGTATTAGAAGGGGCTATGGGAGCCCATGGGAAGAATGCAGCCATTGGATTATTTTGGTAACTTTGGATTCTCTTTCTGTATCCACTTAAAATGACATCTATCGCTGCCTGCTTTTGTGGTAAATGGATTGTGCATGCTTTATCACATGTATTCAAAACTGTATCGGATTTCAATACACCAAAGAGTTCAAAGCCATGAGAATCAACTGAGTGGTACTGACAACCCTTACTTGCCAGAGATGATAAGCGATTTGGAGAAGAAAGAGTCATTAACATTGAGCCCAATGTGGAAGCTTTTCTAGCATTATAAATCCAACTGTAAAACTGTCTTTTCTCTCTGATTTCTGTTGATATTATTTGAGATCTGACATCATGATTTCATCCCAATCAGCCACATAATCGTTTCCAATCTTGCATATACTCTATTCTTGATAAATGAACGTTAATTGATTCATTGTCAAACTGACATTTGTAACTTAATGAATTAAACCTTTACTGCGTCATCTCAGGAAAACACTTAACTTTTCTAGGTATAAACATCTTCCTTTGTAAAGTGAGAAACTACAAATAGTTCCCCGATTTCCCCAAGTTTCTTTGTTTGCTAACATTTATTCATGTCCCCAAAATATGTTTCTCCAAAAATAGTAATGCCCACAAACAGACTTTGATAAACTAAAAACAAGCAAAACGAATGAAATTTCTAACAGCACCCTAGTAGTCACAAAATTTGAAAAATATATTTGCTTAGGTTCTGCTGGCTAGACAGGCAATTTATATTTTCTACTGAAGTTTTTTCTTTCGAGAAAGAGAAGTGGTGTTTAAAAGAAGCATTTGCATCTTGAACTCCAGTCCCTACTAATGTCCCTCAAGGACAAGTGTATATCAAAATGGACGGAGCCTTTGTCCTACTTCGAGGTTAAACACTTACCACTCCTAGGGAAAGCTTACATTTCTTTTGTGCCATGTGTCTGTGAATGTTTTATGAATCCAATTGAGCTTAAGAATCAAGTTTCTTCGACAGACACAGTTTATTCAGAGGAATAAAGATACAGCAGAAAGTTATTGATTTTTGAGGGATCTACGCCTTGTGAAAAATTAACCAGACATTCCTGCAAGATCAATACAATTCCCCTTGCTGCATGAGAGCTGTTACACCGAGTCTGACTAAAAAAACGTTTTCATCATAAAGGGCATTCGTTGGTTTGGGGGTCTTGAGGGTCACTGGAGGGTGGCTTTCTCTATTAATTCTCTCACCCAACTCCTTTGTTTTCTAACCTGCAACCTCTTGACACAAGGCTTAGTAAGATAAAAATGCTACCGCTTTTAAGGTCCACCTGACGCTGTATGCGGCCCACCTTGGGGACTTGGAGGCCTGAAATGAGTCACTGAATCTTTGCCCAAAAGCTGCACACAGTAGAACATGAAAATTAAACCTATTTTATGATAGGATCGCATTATCACTTTCTTGTTGTGTTGACCACTCTGATTTCTGTAGCGTATCAATTCTGATTTTTTCCTTTTTGTTATCATTGCTGAATAGACATAAATTCATGGATTTATGCATTCCTATATTCCATCTCACTGAGCAGTAGCTGAAGACTGTGACCAACCTGCATCCCCTGCAGGTGAGGGGCTATAGTTCTTGCTAGAGGGTCCAGAAGGATCCAGAAACTGGTGCTCTAGGTGTTCTTTGGCTCACAACATCGCTCTTGGCATTGAGGGCAAGGAAATTATTGTGCTCCCCTGGCCCACTTTAACAGGGCATATGACAATGAGAGTTCTAGGACATAAAATGTCAGTAATACTCTTCTGTGTTGTCAACCAAACCTAGATGCTCATAATTTACAAAAAAAAAAAAAAAATTGCAGAAAGGTCATTGACCCTGTTTGATTCTCTAGTGAGCCGTATCATATGTGTTTCATTATCTGAATATCACACTCCTGTGTTGTTCCTCCTGGGCTAACTTCTTTACATTGTCCTTGGGTTTCTTTGGTCTGTTTGTTTGTTTTGTTAGTTGGTTGCCAAACTCTTTGCACTCTTAAGTCTCTGGTTGTTGTGGAAACCCTAATTCATGCCACGTTAACAGTGCCCAGAACTACCACCATGTTTGTATCAACTTCTAATTTGTTTGTAGGCAAGATGAACAAAATAAAACCTAATGCATCTAGCTCTTCAAAATAATGTCTTCTTCGATTCTGCAGCAGTTTTAGGAATTTCCCTAGGACAGTATTTAGGATATTGGTGTACTTGTTCCTACAAATTTCTTGGATAATTAGCAGTGTACTATATTTGTTTGATTTTACTTAGAAAAAAAAATCATTAGTGCATAACACGTATACTCACATAAACACACCAACACACACTCAAATGCACACACAATTGAGTTCCTATATGTACATGTATATGAATTTCACAGGCTTTAAGAACTAATAGGTTACAGAAGCTAAATATAGAAAGAGAAAGTTCCTGTAAAAATAGAAACTGAAAGAAAAGTGAAAGTGCGCTAACCTACAAACCACAAGTGGAGGAACTTGTCTGCAGCAGGAAAGATGGTCACTCTCCTATAATGGTATGAAAGGCTAGAGTGTTAAAGTAGCTGTTTAGTAATAGTGGACAATATCTTGAAGTTTGGATATAGGAGGGCTACGTGGCCTGTCTTGAAAGGGTACAATAAGAAGATAAAAAGATAGACTGAAAATGTCCAGATAAGAACTCTCCATAGGTGGTTAGTGTTTTGAAACTCAGGCAAAGATAATCAAAGCAAATTCCAGTTAATATCATACAGACCAGCCACAAGATAGCATGGACAATGACAACTTGTGGTAGGTTTTTTGCCAGCTGGGTAATGGTTCTGAGGGTTTGAAACAGTTCCTTCACACGTAGAGGGAAAGAAGTTTTCTTTTATATAAAGTCTTAATGTGTATCTAAGCAGAATGAAGGGAGAGTGGGCATGCCCCTCTGAAATTATGAAACTTGGGGCGGTGTAATTACCTTGTAAGTTTAAGCCTATACATTTGTTTATAAAAAATAGTTTGGGATTTTAGACCAGACATGAGATCGAAGCCAGTCCTGTAAATCATTTAAACCCTGTGATGATGGGTAAGTGTTTATGGCAGCTAAAGTAGTGTCGTTTGACCAAGGGATATGTTAAATCCAACCTGCAAGTTTCTAGTGGTAACAAATTTTTCTGGGTGTGCATAATTTCTAGGCCCTGCCTCCAAAACTGATTTATTAAGAGTAACTAGTATCACTCTCTAGAAATTAAGAATTCAGTTTAAGGGAATATTAAATTATTTTTTAAAGGATTGTTTAAAAATGCTTAACAATGTGCCAAATTTCATTCAGATTCCTCAGCACCTGTGCTGTGGTGATACATGTATGTAATCCCAGCACTCAGAAGAAGGAGCCAGGAGGATTATGGTTTACAGAATGAGTTTGACACCAGATTGACTTCAGAGGAAGACTCTGTCTCAAAAACAAACAAAAAAAAATAAAGAAAAAGATAAAGAAAATAAGAGGAAAAAAATAATTTCATTCCGGTAAAAATACTATACTAAATTAAGAAGGTATTTCATCAACCTTGTTTTTTTTTTCTTGAAACTGTAATGGACATATTAAAAACCCACATTAAAAAGTAAATGCTAATGCAAAATACCTGAAGCTGAAGATTTCTTGTACTATTTTTTTTCTAGACTATAATAGTTCATTATTCACACATACCTTTTGACAATCCCTAAGTCTATTTCTGGATATGACAGTTGGAAACTTGTCCTACTTTTTGTTTTCTTCTTTATGTCCTTGGGCCACACTAAATGACTTTTTAAATCTTCACTACTGAGATTAGGGAATACAGATTTGGTAACCAAGCAATCTGACTGCTGGACAGATAGCAAACTGCGTGGAAATCAAGCTAGTTTGTGTATCAGTTGGTAAAATTCCAGTAATTGCAATTAGGTACTCTCACCTTAGCTTAATTATCTCTATCTAATGAAATGGTTTCAATCTGTCTCTGCCCTATTCCTGAACACAGTCCTACCAGAAGGAAATCTTTGGGTCATGACCACAACCAAAGTGAATTGGATTGAAAGGAGTCAATTCTGGTGCTAATTACTGTGTTGACGTTAGCAAGGCACATGTTTGATTTTTATCTTTCTATTTATGAAATTAGTGTCTATAAACAGATCATTGAATTTTCTACTGTGATTCTTAGGGACTTAGTATGTTGAAGAAATGACCCTGAAATACCTAAAGAAAAGAGAAAGACTATGTTCTGTACAGTGATGTACTTTTACTTAATAAAAGTTTCTATAAATAGTTATATACATAAACATACATCAGGTATTTGTGTCTGTAAATACAGGTGTTAAATAATGATGCAAATCTTGAAAAAAATCAAACCTGCCACAGTAATCTATGTACTTGTTGTTTATGTAATTCTTTTCTGTTATCTATTGCTGGCAACAAAAACAAAACTGAAATCACAGGAACATAACATAAATTAATACCGTCTTGTTTGCTCATAATCTAGGAAGCTGAACAGCGTTCAGCTGTGTGGCCTTGCTGACCCTGGAGGATCCATTCTATGGGTCAATTCATTTGCCTAGGTAGATGGTGGCTGGGCTCAGCTGGGTGGTTGTGCTGTTTGAACTACCTAATTGGCTTCCTTACACAGTTGGTGCACCTGGCTGCCGCATGGCATTGCCTTATATCCTCTCTCTCTAACATCATCGCCAGGTGCTGACACAGTGGATCAAGATGTGAATGAGCACAAGCGAGAGAGGTCTTGAAGATGCTTCATGTTGTGGGCTTAGAAGTGGTAGAATGTCATTCTTTCATTGTATAAATTCAACTGCAGTGCAGGGATCTCAGTTCTAGAGATGAGTACAAGAGCGGGAAATACCATAGGCAATGTTTCATTGGCAGCTGCCAAAATACCAAGCTATCTGGGAGACTCTAGTTCACAAAAATTGATTAGAATAGGCCTCTCAAAGAGGGAATATAAAATCAGAATGATTGAAAAGATCATGCAAAGACCTGGAGGAAAGTGTTTTAGCCAGCAGAACACACACTGATTTGTCAGTGTGGGGTCTTATTGGGTAATATCTGTGTTTAAGGAATAGAAAGATAGATATGAAGTGAATAAAGAAACTTAGAAGAACTGTAATGAAAAATCACATCAGAAGGACCAATGGAAGGTCTAAAGATTATAGCAAGAAGGTTGAATATTATGGCTCTTACAACCGAAAACCATTAGAGAGTATATATCAAAAACAAACTAATTCATTTAAAGAATCATTTGCTTATTGTGTGAATTATCTTCATATGGCAAATTTGGGAGCAGTGGTAAGAGGCAACTGTCACCTTCTATGCGAGAACATGACAAGATTCTGAGAAGATTTTAGGGACTAAGTTGGCAGGAATTAGCGTTGAAGATGATGTCTATTGTCAGCAAAGGAAATGGTAATTTTAGCTTGAATAGGAGAGTCAAGAAGATACCATTGATGGACAGGGCAAAAGCTGAAGGAACTGGCTGGGGAACCTTAGGAAATAAAAAGATATATTTTAAGCATACTGTTTGAGATACTTGAGCGACATTCAAATGAATTTGAAGACAGAGAAGTTGGTATGAAGGCACTGAGGTTGAAGAGTGTCAAAGCATTCACCCCGTCTTCAATGACACTGAATATTATGATATCACAATCAGAAAGATTATGAATAGAAAAGTTAAAATGGAAAACAGAGACATCATGAGATTAGAAATAAAAAACAGAGCCAGGAAAGGAGACCAAGAACAACCAGACAGTGTTGTCATCAGATTGCTTTAATAGTGGCGCTAACTGCAGAGAGATTTAAGTCAGACAGGGGAGGCTCCTGGTGCGGGAAGTCTGTCTAGGAGGCTGGAGGGACAACAGTCTTAAATTTAGGTGGAGGTACTGGGAAAGGGAGGGGGAATTTTGAACTTGTTTAAGACAAAAAATAGGTTTGTGCATCGTGCAAGTTATGAAGGTACTGCCAAAGCTCTTTGTTTTGTTTTTGTGGTTTTCTTTTTCTGTATAAATTGGAAATTTTAAGTGCAGGGACCAAATGGTTCGAATTGAAGACTGAGTTATTCGAAGAATTATGAAATGATGTAGAATGTGATTTATACAGACACTATTTAAATGGATTGAAAAAAACTATGGCTGCTCTTAAAACAGGCAATAAAACAAAAATCATGAATATGAGACTTCCCTGGCACACTTCAGGGTCACTTAAGGATTGGCTATGAGCAGATATTTCTTAGTACTGATTTCTCCTTTTTAAACATCAAAATTTTCTGGGAATGGTGGTCCATGCCTGTACCCCAACATTGACAAGGCCAGGACGGATGGATCACAAGTTCAAGACCTTCCCGTGGAACTTAGCAAGACTCTCTCCCAAAATTTAAAAGTAAAGTAATTGTAGTAATGAGTTTGGTGATGTAACTCAATGAGAATATGCACCTAGATTTGATCCTCAGTGTTATTTTTTAAATGACAGATGGATAGATAGATGACAGAAAGATAGACAGAAATATTTCTTAGTGTACAATTTATTTTAATTACTCATGGTCTTCTGAAAAGATAAATTCAAAGTTCCACTCATTGGAAAAAGAAACATGAGTGAGAATTAATTACTACCCTCTGTTATGTTACTCCTAGGATGAAGATTTTTCCCCTCAGGCTGGTCCTGAACTCATTATGGAGCTCAGGCTGGCCTTGAGACTCACAGCAATCCTCCAGGCTCCAGGCGTGCACCACTACATCCAGCTTACGTGGTGCCGGGGAGTCGAACTTGGTACCTGAGCCATTCCTCCAGCCCCACACCTATTATGAACTTGGATACCTCAGAAGATACTTTGCTTTTACTCAAAATTAAGTAAACTACTCCTGCCCCCTAGTGGCATTGTACTGGGGAGCACTATTTCTAGGGTTTCTTGTTTATTTTGTAGCAGTGTGTGTGAGTAACACCCACTTGGTAACTAAAAGACAACTCCAGAAACTAAGATATTTTATACGAATCAAAACTATCAGCGTGCATCCATAATTGCAAAAAAATTAGTGATTTTGATGTCATGGGAATCAGTGAGACAGTCTACAGAATTATTCAAAGCACAACTGAGTTATTTGCCAATTATAAGAAACGATTTTCTTCACGTGGCCTAGTAAATTAGTACCAATTCTGAGTCTTTTTTTTTAAATCCACAAACCAAAGCATCATTGCATCATGGCAACATCTTGGATTGAACAGATAGAGTAGCAAAATGTATGTGTCTCCTTGAAATTGAAGAATCTACACCTCAATATCCTTTTCTGATTTTCTTCTTCTATTAATGAACATGTTTATTGACTATGGCCTGTGACCCCCTCCTGTAGGAGAAACCCAGGACCCACTCATGTTGTTAAGTCATTGTCTTTCGGCCACGTCACAATATTTCTACTGTAGAGTCTCCCATGTTTGTTCTTTTTCATGGTTTAACCATAGTTGAAACAATAAATGGCTGTTGCCAACAATCCAAGATTCTTGCAGCTCAACTTCTCATTCACAAATAACTACTCAAACATAACTGTAAAAAAATTCTACAGGAAAAAAATCTAAAACTTACAAAAACAAAAAAGTTTTCTAAATCAAACGAAAGAAGTATTATTGCTTTCTAAGAAGGCAGAAAATATCAGTATTTATTTTCTTTCTAGAAGACATACCTAGTAGACTTTACCAAATAATACATTTATAAACCCAAGATATCACAACTTAATTAAATGATGCTTTGGGTCTTCTGGGAGCACAATGGTATATCATTGCCTTGTTCTCACATAAGAAGATTTCTTTTGGTGATTTTTTCCATGGCAAATGTACCTGTTGCTTGCATCAAACTAAAGACATCTCTGAGAAGAGGGAAAATATTTTCAAAGACTTTAGAAACAAGATTTTCTATTTATTTATTAAGTGTTTAGTGTATGGCCTCTTCCCAAATTCTATGCCCTTTAAAAATAAAACAAAACAGAAGAGTGCAACTTGCTATTAAATTAATGGTAATTTAGGAAATCAAATTGATTTTGCATTACTCCTTTGTTCTTCTATTAGATACTTGTACTCCTTCAAGGCAGAAGAAATAATAAACATATCTTTATAATCCAGGATCTAGATATAGGCTGACTTACAGTAGATAGTCTTTAAAAAATTTTTAAATGGAAGCAATAATAGAGGAATATAAGAAATATATTGGTTGCCAAAATATTAAATGAATGCGGTAACCACCGTGAGACAAGATGTCATTAAAGGAAAAACTATAAGATAATTTAACATTGATTGATGAGAAATAACATTTCAAAATCATAGTTCGAATTAAATGTTCCTGAAGTACTCAAGATTAAACATATTTCAGAATATTCAATAAACCTTATTAACACTATTTATGTAGCCAGCCAATTAAATTCTAAATCTATTAAATGGAATGGTGACATTTGGAAAGTTTGCAGTTGGTGTCTCCTGTCTTTCATCACACAATACTTTTAATTTTCTTTCCACTTGCGGCAGGGGTATACCGTCAAGAACAGAAGCTGTATACTATTTATCTCTATTTTGGGAATATCAACACTTAAGAGTCTAAGGAAAAAGAGAATGCCAAACACAGAATCACGCTATCACAACAGAGATATTTTAGGCACGGTACAAAACACGTTTTGGAAACAAAGTTTTGAGAAGTAATTTTTCCCAGTCATAAGATGTGGGCATCATTTGATATTGCTTTAGGCTGGCAGTAAGTGTGACACACTGTACCACCTTCAGAAAGTTTACTTGCAGTTGTGCCATTTCTCCTATATATATGAAATTCCTGGGAAATCAAAATCATCTTTTGAAGTTAGCTTTCTCGTGATTCTATTTCGCATTGAAATGCTTTGTTTGTATTGACTTTCGTCATTCACTGCAGCTAATAAGCAAAAATGTTTCAACATGTACTTGTTGATAATCTAAAAAGCCGAAACTTAAAAACTGTTTAAATTGGTAGCTGCCCACACTTGTGTCGTATCCATGTCTCGGTAGATGTCTTCAAAAATTCATGATACACTCTCCCTTATCCGAACAATTCTTAAAGATGATGAAAGAAATCGCTATTGTCCGAAGATTTTGACCCAATTTCTTTATCTCAAACCTCCACATTGACTTCTCCATCCAAAAAAATTGAGTTGATTTAAATTTAAACTGATTTTAACCATGTTCATAACAGTTTGCTTATTTTTTTTCATCGAAATTACTCTAAATCACATTTTTTTGCTATTTAAATGATTGTTCAGACAATTATCTAGATGATATTTAACTTGAGCTAAGTAATTGCAAAATGGATTAAACTGACTTTCAAGTACAACAGAAAGCATATATTGACACAAATGGTGTGCATTTAAGGCGGACCAAACCATCAATGAACTTGCATCTGAAGCTTACTAGATATATAAGACATGGAAACTTATTTCAACTCTTTAAAATTCTTCTTGATATATCGAACCATATACTACCTTTTATCAAGCTGTTTGATGATCAAAGAAATAGCTGTTTCTTTAACTACCAGATGCAAGTCAGTGCAGATAAAAAGATTAGCTTCCAGTATTTTCTGTCTAATTTTTAATATACCACTTGCACTCAATTTTACTGAAATGTTCTATTAAGTGCCTAATTGAATTTAGCTTTTGTAGCAAAAGAATTTATTTATACACTGTATGAAGAAGGAATGCAATTAGACAAACCTTGAACATACTTTCAAAGAACTTTAATATATGTTCCACATTTATGCACACGCTCTCCAATAAAACACGGTTAAGTGTTTACAAAAAGTTAAGAGCAAAATTATTTATTCTGGAGTACACTGGACTCTGTGTCAGGTATTAGCAGGAGTAAAGAAGTGAGCAGAAAATGAACATAATTAGGCTCCTTTCTGTAAATAAAATTTAGTATGCAGTGCTAGCCAGGTAAGCTAATGAAGAAGAAACGTTTCATATAAGAAAATTATTTCAGAAATATCTTCTACAGAGTGTCTTACACTTGGTCTTCCATAAATGTATATTACATATCAGTTAGTGGCCTCAACAGTGGTGTTCGCTTTGCTAATTTTAAGACAAAGCTTTTGTATGTGCTAGGTGAAGTTAACCAGGGCAAAGCCGTGCAAACTGAGCTTTTAAAAGGTGGGTAGACACGAAAGAATGCAAGAACACATGCTGCTGAGGTCATGGCTTAGAAATGATTTAGGCTGTGCTAACTGAATGGGATACTATAAGAAATAAGCCAAAAAGACTCATCAGCACTCGAAAGTGGAAAGAATTTCCTTCACTCACCGAGTTTTGAAATACACACATCACATGTTTTAGTGAAGTCGCATCACGCAGACACAACATGCAGGCCTCCTCTTTCCTTCCAAGTATTTAAAATAATAAATAGCTTCATCCGGTCCAAACACAGCTGGCTATCTTCTAATAATATCTGTGGAAGCCAACACGAGACAGTGTCCACGTGTGTGCATCTCCAAAGGGAAACATGGCATCAATAAAGAAAAGTTTCATTTATTTTATGAGACAAGACGCTGGGAAGACAATGGCAGATGTTTCTGTCATGTTGTCACGGACGTGCTCTGTTACTCCCTGTCAGTCGATCGACGTCTGCTGCTTTTCTGTTGCTGACTTGGTCAATGGAAATGCAGTTATCTGTGCTCTTCTTTGACTCATTTATTACCAGACAAATTGAAAGATCACATCTATTAAACACGCTTTGGTGAATATTTCATGCTTGCTCCATCAGAAACAGCAAGAAAGGGCTTGGCACACTGTCTAGAACCCTTTTTACAGAGACTGTAAGGGACATTACAAGGGATAACTTTGCTTCCAGAATAATGAAATATGGCATTCATGAGTTCGTTTCATGGTCTATGTTAGTCCTTTCTTCTGAATTCTGTTCTTTCACTACTATACCTCACCATAAGAAGTCTTGAACCAAAACTACCCCAAAGTTGAAAGTGACCTATGAGAAAATCTTTAAATCCATGTTATCATCATATTGCCTTTTAAATATCACTTCCAAGTGCTCTTTAGTTGCAAACCTAAAGATTCACTCCCTGAGAGGGCTATTAATTGCACTATTGACAACTCTGACTGTAAAAATAAATTTCTTTATAATAATCACACATTTCATTACCTCCAACATCTATTCTATTTGTGTTTTGTGAGAGGATATTTAGAAAGCTTAATCATTTCTTTTCATATCCAGGAATTATTATTCATTAATAATAATTGTATTCCTTTTATAAACCCCATTAAGTCTTGGCTATTGAAAATGTACCAATGAACTGGGTATGCTAGCAGTGTACACCTGTAATCTCAGCACTGGGAAGGCTGAGACAGAATGATTGTCGTGAGTTCAAGTGTCTAGCTTGGACTGTAGTGAGAACAGGATGAACTTGAAGTACAGAGCAAGGCTCTGTCTCAAAAGCAAACAAAATGAAATAAAACTAAATAAAATAAAATACATGAACATTCTCATGGTAGTAACCATCTTGCCAGCACACACGCATACACAAGCCCAGTGTGACAAAGGACACTCGGGTGCCTGAGGCGTAAGAAGTCATGGAATCACCAGGGAGGTGCATGGGATTAAAGGAGATGTTTAAGGGAATAAAAGAAGCATGATATCACCTTCTATTGCATGAAACAAATGTCATTGTCATTGACAAAATGTTTCGCAGTCGCAATCATTGTCATGGTTAGGCTAGGTCAGTGTGTACCAGTCAATTTCCTTTCGCAGAGATACAATACTCAGCTTAAAAGGAAAGAGTCTTAACTTGGCACGTGGTTTCAGCACATTCAGACCACAGGTGGCTACCTCAGAGAGAGTAAAGTGAAAGCAATAGGACTTGGAAGAGCAAGATGTTTAGTTCAAGGCAGCTAAGAAGCTGACTGAAATAATTTTTGCCAGAGAGAAATAAAACTAGTTGTAGATCACAAGGCTGTGTCTCTGTGGCCCACCCAGACACCCTGAAGCATTCCTTTGTAATAATCTCATTTTATCCCAAGTCACTCAATTTGAAAATGCGTATGCACCATCATGGAGTGATTACTAAGATGGATACCAATTGCCTTTCTTGAATCACATTAAATTAACTCCAAAGTATACATTTATCATCATCATCATCATCATCATCATCATCATCATCATCATCATTATTTTCCTTTTACTGATGTATTATTTTCCACATGACCCATTAATTATTAGTATTATTATCCTTTGACAGATTAAAAGAAAACTAAGGTGTGCGGAAGTCAAATTCCTTGCCCCAATTAACTCAATAAACAACTAAGTGAAGAAGTAAATCTTCACAGCCATTCTACACGCTTTCCAAGACAGTGTTATAAATACTGAAGCAGAGGCAAGTTGTGAGTGAGATTCTCCTCTGCCAATCTTGTCCCTTTAACAAAACAACAGATAACTTTCAGCATTACGCGATAAACATTTCTGTTCACAAATCAAATACTGATAATGTGGAACACTTCCAAGTTAACAGAACAAGCTCTAGTGTCACTCTAGATTCCCCTGTGGGCTCAGCTTCTTAGTGGGTTCTATTTCAATTAAAGCACTCATAGCCTATCTATCTCTTAGCTTTCTCCTATTAAACAATTCGCTTTTTTGAGATAATGTCTTGTCCTGTAGTCTAGGCTTATCTTGAACTCACTATGTACCCCAGGCTGATCTCAAACACATGGCAATCCTCCTTGCAGTCAGTGTCCTAAGACTTGGGGTTACAGGTGTGTATCACCACACCTGGTTTATATGGTGCTGGGGAGTCAAACGCACAGCCGTACACTTGCTAGGCAAGTGCTTTAACGCGTGCTCTACATCCCCAAAGCCATGCTTCACCTCTGTATGCCCTCTAATAGCTCACCAACTCTCTATGCCCGTTAGTGGATTCCGCAAACATTTCTGACCTATCCACAAACACCTTTCCTTTCTGAGGCTTCTGACTTCTTCCTTTCTTTTCAAAAAACAAAAAAACAAACAAACAAACAAAAAAAAAACCCTATGTCTCCACATTATTCTAAGACAATGAGATTCTTACGTCTCAAATCCAGTGAAGCCAGCCAGTCTCACCACCTTGGAATTCTGCTGCTCTCCAAGGCCACACCCAGCAGCTGCTTCTGCCCTATTAGCCTGAGGGATTTTCTTCAACACACTATCATCTTAGAGCATATTTATTCATTTCATATTCATATTTATTATTTTCCTGAAGCACTAGGAGATCAAGAGCTCTGGGGAGCTAGTTATGTACATATTTATAGCAACTAGAGTATGTATATGATGTTTGTCATATGAGATAGGAAGCAATGAGAAGATGGGACATCCTCTCTCTTCATGCATGCCCTTTGTGTCCACTCTTCCTTATATGTTGAACTCAGATGTAATGAAAAAATCTTTCAATATCCAAATAATATCAAAGAATAAAAAAATTAAGAAACCATAGTTAAGAAAGTAAAACAATAACGAAGGTCCTTGGTCTACTAACTACTCATTCTACTAGTAGACAGCTGAGCTAGAATTCGAATTAAACTTTGAATTCTAAAGTAATTACTTATCCTTCTTCCTGTGTTCAATAACATCGGACTCATGTTAGAAATGCAGGTGTGTCTGAGAAGGAGAAATCACAGACAATGTGAAGGAACTGGCTCTGGAAGGGAGAGCATTGATGGTTCTCACGAAAGACTCTTTCACTGGGTTTTGAAATCTGAGAAAGTATCCGACAGGTGGAGAAGAGCCATAGGCAGATGTTCTCCAAGGAAAGGAAGGCAGGGCCAGAAAGGCTGGGGTGTGCAAAGCTCCATTTAACACCTGCTTTCTTGAAAATAGCTTCAGATATGCCTGCAGGGTTTTTATGAGTTTCATGTTAGAATATCTGCAAGACAAGATTTAGCCACTAAAATTCAAACCAAAACATCAATAGCTACTCTCTAACCTGCTGGAAGTGTAACAAACCAACACCTGGCTCTGTCTACCGATGACAGACAAAGCAGTGTCTGGATATGAAAACCTTGCTGGTATCAGTCGGGTGATGCAACGGGTCAGCAGAAGACAGGCGCTTGTGTCACTAACACTTGCACATTAGAGTTCCATAAGGGATGCAGATGGCAGTCTGCCATTTTATTTGCACAATCCTTTGAGACTTACCACTTGATCTTCAAGGTTAACTTCCCATTGAACAGAAGCATGAAGTCTGAGAAAGGCAATATGCCTATTGATTGTCATGCTTCCCAAGATGAACCAGGGTCAGAATTTCCCTCTGAGTGCAGCACAAATAGCTATAGACAGAAGTCATTGAGAAATTGTTCCTGAGATGTGTGTAACGAGGCGATAAAATTCAACGATCATCACAAGTACTTCATCATTGAAATAAATACTATGATGGAATTGTGGGTGGTCCATGTCTATTCATTAGAATAAAAAATTCTTTCTCTGCAGAAATACTTAGTGGCTACATGGAAGCAAATTACTGACAGGGTTTTAGTAAAGTGAAGGTGCTAATGCATCGGGAGGAAAGGGAGGCATGTTACTTTCCTGCTCCAATCATTGTCTTTAACAGTGGGCACGGAGCAAGACAGCTTTATTTAAAGAACTCCAATCCCAGTGACACCTACTGCCTGCAATGAGAGGCTTTGGTGTGAACATGTGTGTCTGTTAGTGCACACATGTGAGCATGTCTGCTATTCCAAAGGATATTTTATGTCATTTTATTCTTATAATTAAGACGAGCTGGGTATAATTGCATCTGCCGGAAGCCTAAGGCAGGAGGATCTCAACTTTTGAGTCCACTCTGGGCACCTTAGTGACTTAGTGAGACTGTCTCAAGATGGAAATTAAAAAGACCCGAGGACACAGCTCACGGCGAAGGTAATGTGTTCAATTCACAACACTAGAAATAAAAAATAAGAATAAAAGTAGTAGATCCCAGTTATCAAAAATCCAACAATACATGGCCATTTTTTTCTGATAAATTGTATAGTGGTTTCCTTTTTAGAGGGGCCCTGTTGAATTGTTGTATTTTAAACATCTGTAATAACTTATGTGCCATTTCTAACTGTGTTGGAACTGAATCATTTACTTTTCCAAGAAATAGAATCGTTTTCTCTGTTTCACTACTTTTTATTTCCACATCATGGACCTGTGAATGTCTCAGGTATCTTTAGCCCTGGAGGATTTTGCACACTTAGGATGAACAAAATTGGAAGAGAAGTAACCAATGCACCAAGCATTGCTCACCTCTCCATCCAGTAGATTCGGATTTGTGAACTGAAAACCTGGCATGGTTTTTAAAGTAGGGGAGCTGTTAAATGTAACTTTAGAGCTCTATGTAGGGCATAAATTCCTGGAGACAGAGCTCTGTTTCTACTTCATCTCAGCCAGCTTTAATTTCTGCACAAAGGGAACATTAAATCTTGAAAGGCCCGCAAAAGGACAAAGAACATGTCTTTGTGAGCACATTAAATGTACCAGGCTTCCACTTTGTCATAAAACTTACATGAACAGATACAAGACAAGGCAAGGAATGGGGATCATTGCTTTTTTCCAAGCCAAATCCACCACTTCCCTGTCCAACAAATCATTACGAATCCCATTAAAATTAGTTAACGAATAAAATGAATTTAGTATTGAGTATCTACTGGAAAAAAGACATTGCTATGTTTTTTTTTTAATAATATTTCTATGAACCAACTATTTTAGAGGAAGGAGGTAAGAAATGAGTCAATTAAGAACAAGCTTACCAATACTTCTCAAAACACAGTTGTAGAAAATCTCACTTTTATGGAAAATAAATGGAACCTTGTACAAGAAGTGCATCTTGTAGGAAGAGAAACTACGTTTTAAATATATACAGTAATGATCTCCTAGAGTCGTAGTCAGAGAAGTAGAAATAAATGTGTCTGTGCTCCTTTTTTAACTTGTATCAATTACACTAGAGAGGAATTCATAAATATATTATAGAATTTGTAAGTAATTTATAGTCCAAATGTAGGTACACAATGAAATCCAGTGGCTTTCGAGTCCTATTATTTCAGGTTGGCCAATGAAAAAAAAGAAAGCACTTTGGATTTGGGTTGGACAAAACATGAGTGGAGAGGCTAACGAAAGATAATCTATGCCACGGAGTTGAAGGGCAATACTTTGTCAATGAATGCGTTAACCCCAACATGACTGTTCTGTGGTCTTATATGGTTTCTAGATTCAAATTCTTGCTTAAAAGGAAATCGAAAAGAAAACTAGTACGTGAGACCTCATCTCTGCATGTGACAATTTCTCAGGAGGAAATGGAAGCTCAACTGAATTTCTAATTTAAAATAAGTGAGACCCTCACTATCTCCAAGATAAGATTCATGGTTAAAACTCTGTGCTCCCCAAGTTTTCAATTCCTACAATAGCTCCTTTAAAAAGTCTTATACTCACAGCCATGTGTAAGATTATAGAAAGTGCTGAAATCGTAGTAGTGAAAAATTTACCATTTTTGTTTCAGTAGATGGTAACCCAGGTTCCACATTGATCAGCATCATCTGAAGGGTACCTTCCTCACTAAATTTCTCATTCATCTAGAACTTTTCAAAAGCTGCCTACAGAAGCGGAACTGTATACACGCCATCCACCACCGCCCTTGCTGTTGGGAGACAGTAGGAAGACGATCTTTCTGTTGATTCCTGTAAGAGAAACCGAGAAGAATCCTGTGCCTCCTTCCCTCCCAGTTATTTATAGGACCTCACAAATTCTGTGTTTCACAAAGTAAAATTGGACCTATAAAGAGCAAAGAGAACTAGAAGAATTCTACCATTTTGAAAAAAAACAGCAGTGCAATTTTCTTGCCATATGGAATGATGCATTCCAAAGAGATGAGTTTTAAGATTTGATAAAGATAACCTTTTAATTCTGAATTTCAGTGAAATAGCAATTCCTCAATTGCTCCTTCTGTTTGGAAAAGTTAGGCATTTTGTGCCAACTTCTTCCCAAGCTCTATGAAATAATCTTTTAAAATAGTCATGTTTTGTGTGGTAATAATCATGAATGGAAGTGGTTTAAGGCTTTTTTCCTTAATGTTCTGGGGGGGGGGGCATGCAGAGGCACTTACAGTTGATGGTGGCATTTCCCACCCTTAGGTTACAATTCATTCTGAAGCTCTGAGCGTATGGGCTGAGAAGAAAGTAAAAAAGAGAATTTTACCAACACAGAATTCAATAGACTGTACATAAGAAATCCTTATGTGCAATTAAGGCCAGATCTGAAAACTTTAATTACATTCATACACATATAGTACATTTATAGTGCAGTCACTCAAAATCTGTAGTTGGTCATATATCTTCATTTTTTTTATCCTCTGGCCACACTTTTGGTTGGCAGCAGATGGAATGTTGACTTGGCAGAGGACTTGCAGTTAGCAAGTATTCAAAGTTCTGAAGCCTTTACTAGCCAACCGGAGTATAGAAAATGAAATAAAAAGAGTGCCTTCCATGGCTTGATAAAGGGCCTGAATTCCTTTACAATATCACATGTATGCATTCCTCATGCCGGAATCAGACTATTAGTGAGTAACACACATGGTGTTTGACAGCATTCATGTGGGCTCTCCAGCTGCAGTGTGCCTGCGTCTCTAATCACAGCACAAGGCTCAAAGCGCAGGGGGTAATAAAGAATAATTAGAGTAGTCTACCTTCCTTATCTTTTATTCTTTATGATGTGAATATACAGATGTGTTCTGATGCTTCACATATGACATACAAAAATATATCTCTTTATCGTATCCCTGCTCCAGGACAAGTGTAAGGCAGCTCATGTGCTACGGCAGAAGGGTTGAACTTGAAAGGGGCGTGAAGGTCGCCATGGTCTCACCTTACTGCCCCTCTTCAACTCTGCCCCAAGCAGAATTCTGCTCCCATTTTTGTCTCACATTGCCACGTCCCTTAGTTCGTTACAACCGTACTACTTAGTTTCATTCAAAAGAATCCATCTTTGTTTCTTCCGACTCTCTTGACCTTCTGACCCACCCAATTCTCAATTGTCTCTCTACCTTGCTGTTCATTCTATGTCAAACTTCTAATAAAATTATTTTCTACACTTTGCTCCTCAATACACATATTCCCCCGTGCTAGTTATGGCTACTCCACGTCCCTGTGCTGCGGGCCCACCCTACAGTGCGACGCTGTCTGATGTCTTCAAATGGAATATTGACTTCACTGGGAAGTCAATATTAGAATCACGTGTTTACTCGTAGACTAGAACTCTCCTTTGCTTGTCAAGTCATCGGACTTACTGTATTTCAAAATAATAAACTCATTTCCACAACTTGATCTGCACTCCAATTTCTTGATCTCCCCATTATTTTAAATAGCTTTACCACGTATTCTATTATTCAAGGCAGAATTCCTTTGTACTCATAAGACATCTAGAGTGACAAGAAATAGTGGCCTTGTGGTTCAAACACGGGTCTTACCAAAATATTGGGTGACCTTGGGTGAATGTCTGTACCTCTTCTTGGCCCCTTTTATTTTTTTAATCATCCGTCTTAACCAGTTGGAGCCACTTTAATAAAATACCATAGATTGAGTGAATTGAACAACCAACACGTATTTCCCAGATTCAGAGGATTGGCGTCTGAGATCATGTTGCCGGTACAATCAAGTTCTGGTGACAGCAAACTATATAATTGAATCCTTTGCAAAAAGACATAGGGATTGAGAAGAAATAATTTAAGTACACAGTAGAAAATTTATTTTAGCTGTAAAATATGATTTTACTCTAATGATACAAATAAAAATATTTGAAGAAATATTTAGCATTTAAATTTAAGTAAATTGCATCATTTTTGGATTTTATAGTTTGTGAATTCATTATCCATTTTGACAAGCAATATATATGAGTTAAAAAGTTTTTACTGCCTCAGATTTTATACTTTTTCTTTTGAGTTTTTTCATTTGCAGTAAAATTTTATTATTGTTTAATTAAATGAACAAAAATCTGAAGCAAATTAAAGTTGCAGGCTTTTGGTGAGGTTCTTTTGAGTTCATTGAACAAAAGCAGTGTTTCTTAAGGAGGTGGTCAAAAAATCTAGAAATCAAACCTACATTCTCAGAAGTTTCACAGCTTCTAAATAATGTCAGAGCTGCCAGAACATGCAGGTATGATAGTGTTGGCACAGAATAATGACTTACCCAAATAATCATACTGACTGAAGAGAAAACAAAGGCAGGCAGAATGCAAAAATGATGGATTCAAACCTGAACAACATTAGGTACTACTGACACACACTATAGAACAGAAGTTCTGTTGCTAATTCAAAACAAGAACTAGAAAAACTGAGTAACCATGAGGTGCATAGAAGTAAGACTGCACCAAAATAAAATAAAATAAATTGCCTTTTTCTAGCCAAAGTTATGCTCATATTGCTATTGCTAATTTAGAATCAACAACTCAGCATCATTTGTTGCAGTAAACTTGTGGTGTTATTTGCATTTTATTGTTTGTTTGGTTTCGCTAGCATTTAATTTGTACATTCTCTTGGCTACATAGCTTTATATAAACTATAAGTTTTGATCCTTGGTTTATGCTCATACTTAATTAACATTACAATAAAACTAATATAAACCAATACATGTATCTAACAGCCACTATGAATTCCCATAAACACAATAAATATGAAACACCTTCGTTTTTGTGTACACTATTCACATACATGAAAATCAGATTTAACAATATGTAAATAAGAACTCTTCTTTTATGGTATTTATTTCTCTTCTTTTAAAATTGATTTTGGAGATAACTGTATGGTTGTGTAGAGCTGTAAGAAATAATGCATAGAGATCCGTATTCTTCACCAGTCCCTTTTAAGGGAAATTTTTTGTAAAGTATAATACAATACCTGAGCCAGGATAGTCATATTGATATAGTCAATCAGACCATTTACATTTCCAGAATACTTCATGTAACTAATCTCTAGCCAAACCCACGTATCGTCCAATTTTCCTCCCCATTCCCATCTCTCAGCTCCCAGAACCACCTATTTATTTTTTTATTTTTGTAAGATTTTCATTTCGAGAATTTTTTATTGTATATAAAATTCAACAGACTATTCCAATTGCCTTTCGTCATTCACTCGCTGGATCCATTCCGGTTGCTGTACATGTCAATAGTCCATTCGCTTTTATTGCTGAGCAATATTTCAGGGTCTGAACATCCACAGCTGGCTTAAACATTTGCCAGCTGAAAAATATCTGGATTATTCAAAGTATACGTTGGAATGCTGTGCGTTTTGTGTATAACTTTTCTTGAGTGGCAGGTAAGCTTACGTGAGTTGACTCGATTGTCTTGGGAACCTGAGGGGAGCAGAGACACGCACTCCTAAGTGTGTCTGAATGGGTTAGGAAGCATAATTTTGTATCCCGTGCCTCCCTCCTTCCTCTCTGATGCTGTTCTGCCGTTTCTGGCTGCCAGGAGTTTAAACATCTTTTGGTCCACCATGAGCTTCCACCATTATGTTTTGCCCACGGAGCTAGCCTACCACTTACTGAGGCTTTTGAAGCTGTGAATCATATTAAATCTCACCCCGTTTTAAATTGTAGGTTTTGTGTGTTACGTCTCAGTGACGGGAAAGCTGGCAGATATATTACATAAACATAAACTTTCATAAATGCCCAGAAGAATTCCATTGCTGGTTTGCATGGTAGTAATATGGTTAGTTTTCCAACTGAACTGCCAACTGCTTCCAGAGTATTAATGACATTTTATTATCTGATCAGCATCATACGAATGAACAACATCTTGCATGTTTAATATTGTCTGGTGTTGTCACTGTCTTCGATTAACCAGTCTAATTACTGTGTGGTTTAGTTTTAGTTCATTTTGGTCTTCATTTAACACCTAATAAATTTGAAAAGTTTGGAGAATTTATTTACCATGTGAATATACTACTGAATAAACCATCTTATGTACTTTTCCTATTTTAATTTTTTTAACTATTGATTTTTAGAAGTTATTTATATATTTTATTTAGTAACGGTTTCCATATCATATTTGTGATTTTCAAATAGCTCTCACACCCAGTGTCCACTTGGGTTCTTACAAGTCTTTTACAAAGAATACTATTTTAATTTTACTGAAGTACCGTTCATCATTGTTTTCTTTTATTAAATATAATTTTGGTACTAAGTTTAAGAATCCTTGGTTGTCTGATATCCTGATGGCAGTTCTATAGTTTTTACTAAAAGTTACATAATTTTAGGTTGCACTTTTAAATCTGCAGCCTCCTTTTAGATAATCATTCTACAAGAGATCAGAGTTACATTAACATTTATTTTTTCTTGGAAGTAACTAACTGGTCTTCTGTCATTTCTCTAAAATTGACTATATACGCTGTTGAATTGGACTTGAGCCTTTGTTAAACATCAGCTGGAACTATTGTGTGTTTGTATCTGGGTGCAATGTTAAGTTCTTTTGAAGTATATATCTACTACTCAAGGAATATCTCACAGTCTTTTTTCTTGACATTACTTGCTAAAATTTTTAATTGAGTAGAACAGCTTCATGCATATTTTTACTTTTCACTTATTGTATTTATATTTTATTCATTTATTAATATGTGTATTTGATACATAATAATAACAATCAGCTTGAGGACGTGGTGCATCTACATATCACATCTTGATCATTATTACTTCCCCTCTCCCTACCCACTCCAGTGTCTATTTGTGCCCCCTACATGCCCTCTCCCCCTGTATTCTCATGAAATATATTCTCAGTTTCCCCCAATTGTCTTTTGTTTTACTTTTTTATCGGTTGGTTTTCTCCTATTAGAGAATCCATGCAATATGTAACCTATTGCATCTATTTATTTCACCAAGCATGATGGTCTCAGAGCAGTTGCATTTTCCTACAAATGGTTCAAATCAACCTTTCTTTGTGGCGGAGTTGCACTTCATTGTGCAAATATGCCGCATCTCCCTTGTCCATGCACCCTGTTGACCTGCTGACGGATATACTGGCTGCTTCCAGGATCCAGCTATTGTAAACTGGGCTGCTCTAAGCATACGTAGGCATGTAGCACCCTTACACCTCCAATTTAACTCTTTTGGGCAGATCACCAGAACAGATGTTGCTAGGTTAAATGGGATATTTATTTTCAGTTCGGTGCTTAATTTCCATACTGCTTTTCATAATAACTGTACACTTTACTGTCCCACCAACAATGTAGAAGGGCTTCTGTCTCTCTACAACCTCACCAGCACTTGCATTTTTGAATTCTTGATACCGGCCAGTCTTACTGGGGTCAGATGGAAACTCAGTGCTGTTTTGATTTTCATTTCTCTGATGGTTAAAGATACTGAACATTTTTTAAAAAGTGTTTGTCATCTGGATTTCTGAGAAGTGTCTATTCTTTTCAGTCTCCCCTTGTTATTTAGGAAGCTCTAGTGTTCCAGTTCTTTGTATATTCTAGACAACAGTCCTCTTTCTGAAGAGTATCTGCCAAAATTGGTTCACTTCTCATCAGTTTTCTCTTCATTCTGTTGATTGTTGCTTTGCTGTGTAGAAGGTTCTTAATTTAATATAACCCAATTGAATTTCATGATCCTTCTTGTTATCTCATGTTCATTGGGTGTTTTACAGAGAAAGTCCTTGTCTATGCATTCGCCTTGCCTATTTTATCTTTCAATAATTTCAATGTTTCTATTTTAATATCTAGGTCTTTGGTCCATTTTGATTTGCCTTTGGTACATGGTGAAAGATGTAGGTCTAGTTTCCATTCTTTCTCACGTGGCTACCTAGTTTTCTCAGCCCTAACTATTAAAAGAGGCTATCTTTACTCAGTACGTGGTCTTGGCTCCTTTATCAAAAATCAGGTGGCCGAAGGTCCTTGGGTTGTCTCTGCACTCTAAATTCTGTTCCATTAAACCACCTGTCTGTTTTGTACCGATACTAAGTGTTTTTTTTTTTCTCTGCAAAGAGTAAACTTGTTTAGGTGAAGTATCAATATAATGTTTTGCACTTCTAAAAAATTTCAGCTAGCCACTCTGTAACTCTTCTAGTCAATAGTGTCAATCTCCCCCCATCCCCCACCACCACCACCAAAAAAAAATAATAATAAGAGTAACTCAATAAGGACACCAATGAATGTATATTTAACTGTGAAAAAAATGAATGAAACAAAAGTATAGCATGATATCTGGGAAATGTCCACATCAAGAAATCAGAGGCTAATCAAAAAAGCAGAAGATAATATCACTCAGATAATGAAAGTCAATATATAATTGATACTCTGAGTGAAAAGAAAATGTCCTTCATGTGCAAAACAAGAAACATACTGTTTAAATTGCAAAATAAATTAATTTTAGTAAAATCCATACTTATCTTTTAAAAAATGAAAGATTTGAAAGACAAAAATCTTGGCAATTCTTATACCAATAGACAAACAATCAGATTATGGGAACGATAAGGCAATTACAGAATTAATTCAACATGCATTTCAGAAATAGAGAAGAAAGGCAATAAAGCAAGAAGAATACTTTCAAAAACTTCCAAAGTGGTGAATATGAGCTTCCAGATCAAAAAGATTTTTTTCAAATATTAATCATAAGGCATTAAAATAATTTCATGAACCATCATATGACCCAAAACTTCAGGAACACAAATCTTAAAATACTTAGACAATGGAGAAAAATGTAAAATATTGGATGTGGAAATCAAAGCAACAATAAGTTTCTTGTTATCTCATATACATATTAGTGAATGAATAAAAATGTAAATACAAGACCATGGCCAAGAGAAACGCCTTGGCATACTGCTTTCAAAATTCTATAAGGAAATTTTCAACCTAGGAATACATAAAGAGAAAACAAAATACCACTAAGCATGAGGGAACAATAATAACTTTTCAGATTTGTAGTTTCACACATTGTGTTCTTTGTAGCATGTCCACCCCTCCCTACTCCAAGAGAATACTAATAACTATATCTCAAAGAAATGAATGTTTGAAATCTAAGATAGGATCTACTATAGACAATGTTCCTCTTTCTTTGTTCCAAATTCACATATCAAAATTCCTCACTGGATTGACACTAGGAGGTGTTGTTTTGGTAGGTGGCTGGGTCATGAGGGTGGAGCCCTAATGGATAAGATTAGAATTGAGACCCCAGGAAGTTCCTGTTTCTTTAACCTCACATTAAAAAATGAGAAACTAGCCAGCCAAAAATAAGCCAGTGAGAAGTCATCAGCACATAGCTGTGATAGCACAGGGGTCTCAGGCTTCAGTGTGAAGTCAGCATCAGTGGTTTCATAACAGTTTGCCATGGTAGCCTGGATGGACTATGACAGCATTTTATCCGGGGAGAGGGTAACGACATTCCAGGACAGGACAGCACCCTGGCAGGTCAATTATCCTGGATGCAGCAGAAATGTGGAAGACTCAGCAGGGTGCACTCATCAAAAAGTAGAAAAGTCAGCAGCTGGCCAGCACCTGAGCAGCTGACAGAGAAAAAGCAACACAACTGTTAAAATGAAGACGTCACCCCTTGGAATCGTGATTTGTTAATTACATTTACAAGCAGTGGAAAGAAGGCTTAAAGAGAGCTAAAATTCCCGCACACTAGTGTAAAGAGTAGACAGATAATGTCTAAATAATTAAATCATAAAATGGCAGTATAGGCTCGTTACAGCGTTCAGAAATGTGTTAAGTACTGGAAGGAAGAGCTACAAGTAAGAGGATCATTACCTCTGGATGGGCAAGGAGCAAGGGGGGGCCTGCTATTGCTTCGTTTCTGTCCAGTGAAGATTTTAGCTCTATATTGCCTTTTACAACCAAGATATGGCAAAATATTAAGATAAAGATAAGCAAAATACACAATTAAATGTGACACTGTGTAAGTCAATATGACCTTTAAAACCAAGCACAAAGCAATAGTGTTGAGCATATGATCCTCGTTTTGACCACCTCTTTCTGTTCTATTTTTCTTTTACCCCTTTTTAACCTGATGCACCATTACTTTCTTCGCTGTGTGTAGATCCCACAGATCAACAGACACACTTGTACCTAGAGCTTGTCCCACAGATCAACAGACACACTTGTAGCTAGAGCTTGTCCCACAGATCAACAGACACACTTGTAGCTAGAGCTTGTCCCACAGATCAACAGACACACTTGTACCTAGAGCTTGTCCCATGCTGACACAGTGCAAGTTGAAGCCAGGAGTAAGCACTTGTATCTAGTCACATGTGTCCTAACTGGGAAGTAATGTGTCTGTGGACGAGCTTGGACAACAAAACCCACACTCGGGCTCCTTATTGTGAAAATAAGGCCAATAATACAAACGTCTTAGAATTGCAGTGGCAATCAAAATGGTCTAAATTCTTTCCCTGCATGTTACCATCAAATGTAATGCAACAAGCAGACACTTTCAAACACTACCTGTGGCGCACCTATCACCAGCTTGCCTGGGAGCTGTAACTTGGGAGTGCTGAAAAAGCTCCAATCAATTAATTGATGTAATCACTTGTCAGCTCACTTTCTTGGCAGATCAGTGAATGACTGTTTGCTAACTTAATTTTTAAAGCTGTTCCTGCTTTTCCTTGCTTTCGTGTGCGAGCTCAGCAGTATCAGTCAGTGAAGATGATGTGTGCGGACCAGGCTCAGTCATGCCCTCCTAGATCAGAGTGCAGTCACCCTGCCTGAGCAACCATAGCCAACTCCATAAACTTACTTAATAAGGCATGCGATAAACATACCTTCTAACTCATCTTGCAAAATAAACAATTCCCATAACATGTTTTTTCAAATAGCAGAATTATCTTCACTAAGGATTATTCTGACAATGCATGGTTTTATACTCAGCATTTACTTATGAGAAGCTGCCTCTGAGTCTATTCTATTTAAGAATCACATTTCCTTGATTAAACAAATTCTTAAGAAAACAGTTGAGGGTTCAATATTCTATTATGTAATGCCTTGAACTCACATGGCTGGGTTACTGACTGCTCTATATTGATATCTAACACATGTCCTTAGATTTATTTCTTGAACATGTAACTCCTACTGAGATTGCATATGAAAGTAAAAGCTTCAGGTAATCAATTAAGGTTATCATAAGATCAGGGTCTTAACCTCAGTATGACCAGTCTTCTTGTAAGAAGTGGAAAAGTTGCCAGAGACATCTCTCTTCATCAATGTAAGAAAGAAAGAAAGAAAGAAAGAAAGAAAGAAAGAAAGAAAGAAAAGAAAAGCCACCTGAGGCCAAAGTGAGAATGCGCCTTCCTACTGGCCACTAAAGACAGGAAAGACAACTTCCACTAGGCACCGAACTGCTAATCCCTTGATCTTAGACATCTGGCCTTCAGTCCTGTGAGAATATAAATTTACGTTGCACACGCCAATCAATATATGGCATTGCTTTGGCAGCCTGAGCTTTTGTCAGTATGGACGCAACCTTGAAGAACGTATTCACATACTTCGCTGTTCCTCTCTTCCTTTTCCTTCTACCGTGAGCTGAGTAGTTGAGTAGGTTTGTGTTGTTGTTTTGTTTTGTTTTTCCTTCAGTGATCTTTTACAGTGCCATTTCTGCCCTGGAACCAACAGGTGAGGGCCCGAGTTCTTTGAAAACAATGAGCCAAAATAAAACTGGCCTCCTTTGAATTCAGGTATTTTCTTCCAGCATTGGAACGGCAATTAAGATAGTATCTCCAGTGCTGAATTGTACCTGATACATCGTATTCAATAAGGTCTATTGAACCATAATGATGACACTTGGTACTTAGCTCTTTTCTGGACATTCTTGTTTTCTGTTCACGGACTGACTGCTGCCACAATAGCCCATCTACTTATATTCTTCACGAGTCAGTTGGAAGACAGATACCTAATGCACATTGACTCATGTAAAAGGAGAGCTATAACATTTGCAAATCATGACAGAGTAACATTCAGATAATCAAAGAATGTTAACTATTCCTGTCTCTTCCATGCGCTCTGCTACATTTATTCTCTAGTGGGTGTTTCTGGCTAAATGACTAATAGTTGTCCCGTATTTAAGTTCTTCCAGCTGAGCAAAACAACAGTGAGAAAATAATACAAAAACCAAACATTTATCTTGATGTAATTAAAAACAAAAATTCTGAATTCACAGTCTATACTCAAAAAGTTCTAGCTACGTGTTTCCTTTTTAGACATGTGTTCTCCTCATTCTTCCAGTTGGAAAAAAAAGTGAACATTATTTGACTGGTTTGGGCCATTTAGTATTCCTGAACCTGTCGCTCCAGCCAGAGTAAACAGCCAGAAGTGAAGCAGAGAAACCAAAAATGGAGTATGTTTACGGTAAACATCGGTAACACAAGATAAGTGAGGCCCCCCAAAGAAACGTAGGTTTTAACTAAAAAAAAAAAAAAGAGAGAATGGATGCTGGAGAAGAAAAAATAATAGTGGATTTCTACTGCATCTAATTCTCTTTGTCTTTCATAAGCACCAAATGGACATAATTAAAAATGAAGAGAAAAGTCACCTTGAATTATTTTCAGCTTATCGTGTATTCTTTTATTACTAGTGTAAAAAAAGAGCATTCTCAGCAAACATGAATGATTTGCAGACTGTATTTGGAACAGAAGAGCACTTTACATACAGTTGCTTGTGTAATCTATGTGACACACAACATTTTACCTTTTTCTTGCTTTTTTTGAATAACTTTTGAGGCTATTCCAAGCAACAAAGAAATAAAGATTTGCTTAATGTAAAACCATCAATTATGTGAAAACAATAGATGTTATTAACTGCTTTAGAGGAAATGAACATACGTGTGTGTGTGTGTGTGTGTGTGTGTGTATGTCTGTATGTATACAGATAAATAGCTATACAGATATATGTATGCACACATATGTACCAAATGAATCTTACATTAATAATGGTACACCATGTACTTTATTCACTTCTCATCCTGAAAAGACCGAATGAACGTACATCATTTTCTATGAGAAATATTGTCTGATTTTGAGTTTTGAACTCAATATGTACATTTAGATTCTGAATTAAAACTTAAGAAAGCCTTAAAGATATTAATTCTTTGTACTTTGATAAAGTTGTTTTTAAGCTTTCCAGGTACATAGACATATCTAATAAAAGAACTAGTTCTTAGGGGGATTAGAAGACTCTCCAGTTTCCAGACTACGATTTCTTAATCAAATCATAAGCGTTGCTGAGGGTGATAACTGGGACCAGGAGCATGCTGCAGAGAGACGCTGAGTGTGCCAGATGTCAGGGTGTACTACAAGCTAAATTAATTTTATGGCTGCCCCAAATTGGTTCTCAAGTATGTCAAAACTCAGAAGTGCAGGAATCAAGAAGGAAGGATTAATTCTTGGAAATCAGAAAGTATAGGAGTGGATTGAACCCCAGAAGCTCGGGTCGGTGCTGGGTCCCAGCATGGGAAGCCATTTCATTTTCTGTCCTGTGAAGTAGCACTTCTCAAAGTGGCTTGTGCATAGCAGGCTTTTATTTTTCTCTTAAATTCAGCAGCTGTTGTTTTATGTGTAATAAACAGAAGTTAAAAGTCAAGGTCCTCACATTCACAGCGATAGAATTTGTTTTGTCAGGCAAGAGTTAGTTCAACAAGATACTTCACAAAAGCAGGGGCAGATACAAGAGGCTGTGGGAAAGCGAAAGAGAAGCCAATAAAAGGCATGCCCAAAAAGCAAAATAGTAAAATAATCGAGTTAGCAGTCAAATGATGAAGCACATTTAGAGCACATTTAGAATGAAGAGTCAGAGAGGTCCAGGCCCTTTCAGCAACCGACCTTACTTGACAGTAACTGACCTTACTTGAAAAATGCAGCATGGAACGTCTTCCTACAAAGGTTATAACTGAAAAATTTGGCCATTACTAATAGTTTGGATCTTAAGTGACCCCTGAAGGTACTCGCTCATTTTAAAGTCTTTGTGTCCTGGACATTGCTACTGGAAAAAGGTAGACACCGTCAGTGCCTGGAACCTAGTGGGAAGCTCTTAAGTCACTAGGGACATGCTCTTGAAGTCCACTGAGGAGTCAGTATGTCCCTTCTACCTGGGCTATGATGACAACAGATTTTATGTTATCACATCCTCCCTGACGTGACCACATGGTATCCCCATCACATGTATTTTCCAGGGAGCAAGAACTACCAGAATTCTGAGACAATTTTATTTTTCTTTACAAGTTAATTATCTAGAATATTTTGTTTATTTTAATAAACTAAATCTGTCTGATGTATATTATAGCAGTGGATATTTTACTAACACATACACGTTAATGAAATAAAAATAAAAAGACTTTGCAAGGCAGATACAGAAAGGCAGACAAGCTACAGTCCTAATCTAATGAAAAATATGGCTGTGAGTTTGCTGTAGCTTTGGAATTCCCAGACTTCAGGCAAAAGAAGTTGACATTTTGGAAATGTTAATCTGTGATAACAAAATAGCCCCAACAAGACCCTAATCTCCTTAGGGACCAGACCAGGAGGGGCTAGCAAAAATCTTTTCTGTAATACATACTTTAATCTAGTCAAAAGCCGGGGAGGGGGGGGATCCCTAGTACCTACCACCACTCACACCAGCAAAGATTTATTCCTTTGTGAGCTACAGCACAGTCTCAACTTTAGTGACAAAGTTGCGTCACAAAAGGCCAAACAAAAGGCTGTGACTCACATCTCTCCCATGACCATGAGCCCCGCTATTCTTCAGTGTTAGTAGAGACCATATGAGGAGCCTAGATTTTCACCCCAACCAGCGTGTAGACACTTCTCAAGTTCAGTGGGTGGAGGGAGCGGGAGGGAACAGAGGGAGTCCATCGAAGAGTTAAGATTTTCATGTTTATCTAATGAGAATGAACCCATCCATGTACGGCCAAGCTTCAGGGCAGCACAGATAGATCCCAGTAAAGACCCCTTCCTGTAGTCCC
>PVKB01006879.1:0-49073 GCA_004027205.1 Ctenodactylus gundi | reverse complement strand
ATATATGTATACCCATGTTCATAGCAGCACAACTAACAATAGCTAAAATATGGAAGCCACCAAAATACCCATCAACAGACCAGTGGATACACAAACTGTGGTATTTATACACAATGGAATACCATGCATCTATAAAGTCCAACAGCATGGAGGCTTTTGCAGGCAAATGGAAGAAACTTGAGAACATCATGTTTAGTAAAGTGAGTCAGAAGCAGAAGGTGAAACATCGAATGGTCTCTCTGATATGAGAGACCCAGATCACAACTCTTATGGAACTTAATATGAAAAACAAAGTGAAACGGGGGAGTGGGGGGAGGGAGGGAGGGACAAAAGGAGAGAGGAAAAGTGCTTGTCACTTTAACAAGATACTCGTGTGCACAAAATGCTCAACTTCATTGTAAACCTTAAATTTTGCATGTATACATATCAACAAAATGGGGAAAAATGTAAAAAAAGAGGAAGAAAAAACACACACATATATAATTTATTGTTTTTCAACATATTGATAGAAAATATTAAGTATAGTGATAAATTTTAGTTGAGAGTTTATTAATTCATCATTTATAACAGTTTTTGTGTATATTTTAACTTATGAAGTAATATGCTTAATTACTATTACACAATAAAGAGCAGACATGGGAGGAATTATTCTAAGATTCAGCTTTTTAGAGATCTTTTTAAAAATGGTTTTCTTGGATCACAATGTTGTGAATTAGAAAAATCTTGCTAAGGGAAGCCCTGAAAGCAGGTCAAGACTGAACAGATGAAAAAGTGGTAGTGAACTCAGATAAGTAGACAATCACTTGAAATTACCAAGCTGTTGGGGACGAAGTGAGTAAACGGATTATAAGAAAGAACTTCTAAAAAAGAGTATAAAATCACCTTTAATAACCTTTCAGCTTGAACTCTCTCTCCTTAACACACCAAGAATGGTAGGTAGGGAAAAATGATCCGATTAATTCCACCTACCAGCATGAATCCAAAGCAAAGGGAAGAAATACAGTCTTTTCCACTGTCAAAGAGTGTGTCGTGTATAGTGGATGAAAGAATCGGGATATGACTCCTGTGTGCAGGGAAATATATCTGAAGAGGGGCATCAGGGCTGGCTGATATTACACTGAAAGAGCTGAAGGCTCAGATGGCCGCCCATAGGAAAACTATGTATGCAGTACAGATTCCCAATGATTGTTGCTAGACACACTTGCCCAAGGTGGTCCTGATTCTTTCATTAATTAACCAAAAAGGCTACAAAGAACGTTTTTCTAATTTGCACTTCAGAATGTAATCATATTATTTGGGTTATCATGTAATAGTACATGAGTAGCTTTTCTTTTCATTTTTCATTATAAAGAGCCAAATGGTTTTTGGCAAATGCTAACTATTTCATTTAAGCAGGTAGAAATGGATGCATTTTGATAAAAGTCAGCCATGTTCCTATCCTCACTGGTACATGGCAGGCAGATATCCTTGCCAGCTATTATCTTGTCCAAGGACAGTGAATGATACAATGGAAAATAGCTTGGACAACAGCCTAGAGGGCAACATGTGAAATTGAATTGCCTCTGTAATTTTCTTTTTTTATTCTTTCATTATATAGTTTCCAGAATATGATAGAGTAGAAACATTGACAATTTCTACAATTCTAGGATTAATAAAAATTAAAATTAATCAGTTTTAAGGAACTAGAAGTATTTCCAGGGATTAAATTAATTTGAAAGTAACCAGGCAATTTGAGTAGCCTTAATACAAAAAAAGATATAAATGTTCCTATTTAATTCTGACCATGTGCATCTAAAACCTAAGAGTATTTTCAAAACCATTTTTGTATTTTGATAATCAAGCAGCAAATATTAATTCAGTACAGTGGATTGTTATTGTGTGTATAAAATCTTGACCAGACAACTACAAAACAATATGTAAGAATATTCTTTGTTACGAGTCTAAGGAAATACTTTCTCATTTTGGTTGACTGTTACCAGCTTGGAATTATGACATGGTAAAAATTTTCTTTAAGTTTTAGTTAATAGCCCATTTTACTTGAGGCAAAAAAATGTAATTAAAATGAAATCTCACAAAAAGAAGAAACACCTGAAGGAACTTAAAGCATCCTCATTTGAGAAGAAAATTGTATTAATTTCCTAGGCTTGTGATAACAAAGTAACATAAACTGGATGGCTTAACATAACCAAAAAATTATTCTGTCATAATTCCAAAGGCTATACGCCCCAAATCAAGGTGTCAGCAGTGGCACACTCCAAGAGTAGGCCCAAGAAAAATCCTTTTTTCCCTTAAGAACCTGATCTTAGGAACCTGACTCCAACAGCTCCCATCCTTCTTAGACTTATATGACAAGACACAAGTCCTAGAAGTTCACGTAAACAAAAAGCACACCCTGTGAAGAGTCTCAGCCCACATCAAAAATTCTAAGATTTTGCCAATCCATACTGATTACAATCTAGAGAACATTCTAAAGGGTGAATCTCAAAGAATTCTGAATAAGTATAGAAAAAATATAAAGTTGAACTAGATTGATTTAGCTAAGACCAATCACTAAAGATTCTGTATTTAACGTGTGTTAATGAGAGTATGTCAGCACAGCTGTAATAATTTTCTTAGATGTTTCTCTGAAACTTGGATTCAAATTTGGCTCTGACTCAAAAAATAAAGTTGAATAGCCAAACTTCTTCATAAAGAATGTTTCATATATTTATAAATCTTCATAAAGAATCAAGTATATCATAAAGAAAGTTATTAGAAGTTTAAGGATATAGTATTCTAAAATGAATGTATAATGCAAATTGTGTACATACCTCGTGAATGTCCAGAGAAAACTTCCTTTATTGAGGCCATGACAAAAAACATTAGCATCCTCAGAGGGCTCTGTTGTGGCTTTTGTTGGTAGGTGATGAATGTCAGCAGGAACTTCTGTAATCAAACTAGAGTCCTGGTTTCAGTGGAGGAGATAGGAAGCTGATAGAAGCCCAGCAGGGGCATCAGGGCAATTGACAGAGACCAGAGGAATGTGGCTAGCCTAGTAGGCCAAACAGGTAGAAGAGCTAGCACTGACACACAGAGATCGCCTGGTTCCAGAAATAAACTATATTGAACAACCTGTTAAAGTACTGCTTGATTTGAATAATAGACAAGCTTTAGGTTGGCAAAGAGAAATATGGATTGAATCCTTTCAACCAAGCCTCAGACTTAGGTAATTTATGTGCAAGAGACCTTTGAATGAAAGAGTGGCTTTTCTTTTGAAGAAGGGTCCTGCTACATGTGCGCTGTTAACATTTTACACCATTAGAAAAGACAAGATCTAACTCTGCTCTTGCAAAATCAGCCTACTTAGCCTTGCTCAAGTTCGTACTGGATTCTGCCTCATGTACAATTTTGATATTTTGCTCATGATAGGTTTTTATCTTTAAACTTAACTTTGAACATAATGCACTAAAATATCATTCGTCCTGATCAGCACATTTGTGGCACGTGGCATGCTGTGTGCAGTATGTGGCACATCTTCTGCGGTTGCTCTAAATTCTAGGACAGACTCATGTGCAGCTCTGTGAAGAAGGCCACCAGTGTCTTTTGAATGTCTCCTACATGGCTTGGGTTGGAGGTGGTCAGAAGCTGACATTGATACACTTTGACCTTGCAATTCCAATTTTTTACCGTGGGTCCCTGGATCTCATTTGTGCTCATTCTCTTCTGCTTCATAAGAAGCTTTAAAATCCCCACCTGGGGCCATTCTCACCTACAGAAACTTTACATCCAATACCAGGCATAGAAATAAGTTTCTCATAGACGTCTTCATGAGACTCCACAGGTGTATGAAGTGAAATCTCTGTAGTAAGCCCTGTATGTCTTATCTTCGCAGAGTTCTGCTTCCTTACTTCCCTGCTCGAACCCCAGCTAATGCACCTTCTGAGTACACGCTTTCTTTTTTCTTCACATTGCTTTTCCCTTGGAGGATCTTCAATACTCTCAGAAAACAGGATAGTATTTTTGGTTCCACTCTATTGGCTTGTCTGATACATACAGAGGGTTTGAATGTCAGCAGCCGGTAACACTTGAGTTCTTTGCCAGCAGTAATCTCAGCTCCCATTTCCTGTCTGTTCACCAGAGGTGACTTGACATTCCTGGCTTTCTCTTTCTTGAACTGTCACCCCAGGCTACCTATTTTATGATCCTTTGAAATATAATCCCAATTAATGAATATCTTAGGGAACAGTCTCTAGAAGTACTCAACGTGTGTGCATCCTGCTCTTTGTGATCTCTCACTAAAGAGGTGAAAATCAGTTTTTAGTGTTGTCATAATGAGATCTCTAATTCAGGCACCCTTTTCATTCTAAGTAAAATATTTATTCCTCAAAAGTACAAGATTTTCTAGACTTACCATTTTAGTTTGTTCCTTACAGCTCACATAATAGAGTGTTTCAAATAGATTGCCTTAAAATTAACTGAAATTTATTGCCTCACAGTTCTAGAGATAAGAAGCCCAAAACAAAGGCATCACACTCCCTCTGAACTGTGGAATGGATTCCTTCTTTGCCTCTTCCTAGCTTCTGGTTGTTTGTAAACATCTGCATTCCTTGGCTTACACATGAGTAACTGCAATGTCTGCCTTCATCATCACACGAGGTAAGCCCCATGCTCGTCTTCTCGTGATTACCTTGTAACTGCACCAGTCATACTGAAACCTAGAAACCTACTCTACCGCACCAACACTTTATTTTAGTCAGTTACTACTTCCTCAATCTTATTTTCAAATCAGATCACATTGTAATGTTCAGAACTTTATAACCTTTTTGGAAGGATGCAAAATTCAACCCCTAACACCACCTTTCTGCTTTTACTTTGCTGATGGTTTAAAAAATATAATGCTAAATATTAAAAAAACTTTAGGGTTTGATCAGAACAGATAATTCAGTAAAATTATTATTCTCCTCTGGCATTTGATCCATTATTTTACTGATTTGACAAATATTTATCGAGATTCTGCTCTTGCCTGACATTTTACTTGCGTTAGGAGTATATAAGGTGTAAAAGAGAAATGTTGCTAGGTTTTTTTAGAGATTACACATTCATTAGAAGTAATTTTAAAAGCACATATACTCTATTAGACTTTATGCATAAATTATGTGGAGTAAAAGAGACCAGGATAAAGTGGTGGTAGGAGTCATTTGAGAAAAGATTTTCTTGACAAGAACATATAGAAGTGCTCTGAGTTAGGGATGTTTATAGTGAGTTTGAGTAGAGCAAGGACGTAAGTTGTTGGAAGAAGTGAAACAAATGTAATACAAAGGAGAGAGAGAGAGAAGGGAGCCCAGACTAGGAGGCAGAGTTCTGGATCGTGTTCTGCGTGAGAATCTAATAGAACTTGCATCAGAATCACATGCTATGACATATTTTGCATGCAATATTGAAAATAAACTGTTTTAGGACAATAGCAAAGGCTGAGCACGTTCACTGGAGTGGTTTACGGCTGTGAAAGGGAGGCGGAGTGGTAAGGAATAATAAGATAGTGTTCTGGCTTGGGATCCAGATTTGGAATGGAGATCTTCAAGATTAGCCGATGGACTGAAGAATGAGGAGGATGAAAAGATGAGCAGTGAAATGCTCTGATACTTAGAGATTCAGACTAGTCAAGACTAGTCCATAAAGGATACTAATAAGAGTTCAGTGAGACGCAAGAGTGAGAGCAAGAATGGATGAGAGAGACAGAGATTCAGAATCCAAAGAACAGAAAGCATTCTAGGAGGAGCAAGTAAGCAAGTGGACCAATGCTCTAAATAGGTCAAGCAGTGAGGACAGTGAATTGTCAAGAAGAGGTCACTGGGGAGGTGTCTTTGAATAGGCTCAGTGGAATTTCAAGAGAAATCATGCAGAGGTAAAGTTTTGAATGGAGACAACTCAATTCTTACCATAGCCACTATTGCAAACCAAATATTATTGAGATGGATATTCACCATTTCCTTTCCAAAAGTCAACTTCTTTTACATATTCTCATCAACTGTTTCTGAGGCTTTCCGCGGCTAATGGCCGTGTTGCCAGGATCAATTTCCTACACAATTGCCCGCTCAGCCTCCTTGTCTGTTCTCTGCTGACTAGCTAGTTATTAATGTTATTTTTCAACAATATTTTTCTTGAGATTCCTATAAGTTTTAATAAATACTAGAAAATAAGATTAAGTCTAGATTTTTCCTTAAGATTACTTCATAGATGGTGTTATGCACTTCTCTTAGGAGATATACCTATTTGATCATTTCTTCATAAAAATCACAGGAAATTTTTGAACTTGAATATTAAGTAATAATAATAAATATTTTGAGATAATGGATGTGCTGTTACTCTGATTTTATCCTTGTACATTTACACCTGTTGAAATAGTCGCATATCTTTTTGTATTCATTGCTCCATTGATGGATACTTTTGCATTGTTCATACTTTAGCTATTGTTATTTGTGCTGATATGAACTTGGGTGTCTATGTGCGACCATGGGAGAAATTATGTTAACTTGAGGCAATCAGGAACCATACTTGAATTAGGTAGGGGTTGGGAACTATGTCTAGATTGGGAATTGAGAAAGATAGAAGATATTTAGCTCCCATTAGTGAGTGGAAATATATGATATTTTCTTTTGGTGCTTGACTTATTTCACTCAATATAATAAAAACTGCTTTCATATTCATATTGTTGCAAAAGATCCTTATTTCTGTCATGGTGGAACAATATTCAAATTGCGTATGTACAACATCTCTGCTATCCTTTCTTCTGTTGATGAAGATGTATGTAGATTCCATGTTTTGGTAACTGTTGCAATAATAATGGAAGTCTCAGCGATTTTTTCAGCGTATTACTGTCCTTTGGACATCTGCCTAGTAGTGGGATTGACAAATCACACACTACTTGTACTTATTTGTTGGTGAATATTCATACTGTTGAACTGAACTAATTTACATTTCCACCAACCACATCCTTTTTCATTACTTCCTTACCAGTGGCTGTAAACTTTTATTTTGGTCATAATAACAATTCTTACTAGAGTGAGACTTGCATTTCTTTGATGAGTGACAATGAGCACTTTTTTTTTCATATGTCTGACTACCAACTAGCTGATTTTTGACAAAGGTGACAAGAATACACATTGGAGAAAACTCAGTCTTTTCAATAACTGGTGCTAGGGAAACTGATTATGTAGATGATGGAGAATAAAATTAAACCCCATCTCTCACTGTAAAGAAAAAGCAACTCAAAATACAACAAGGACTAAAATGTAAGACCTAAAATTATAAAACTGCAATAAAAAATACAGTGGAAACACTAAGAACATTGAGATTAACAACTCTCTTTCGGATAAGTTTCCAAAAGCACAGCTAGCAAAGGCAAAGACTATATCAAATTTTAAATTTATGCAAAGCAGAGGAAGTAATCAACAAGTAAAGATGCAACCTGCATAATGAGATAAAATATTTGTAAACTACTTGTCCAGTAAGGGCTTACTATTTAGGATATATAAGAAACAAACAACGCATTAGCAAAACCATAAATAAGTGGATTTAAAATGCCTGAATGATCTCAACAATCTAGTTTTCAGATCCAGCTGTTACTAAGGGTCAACAATTAGTGTGTTGGGCTGAAGTTTAATGAGATGACATTCACGCTAATTTGGAAGCTTCTAGCTAGTTTTCTAGAGCTTTTCTCTGTCTTTCTAGAAAGATAAAAATAGCTAACACTTTCTGATTACATGTGCAAATAGTTCCACCACTATGAAATACATTTCAGGGGGAGCTCACTTTTACTCTGTAGTTTCATCTCTTCTGAAAGATAGTTCGCTCCTTACAGTGTATTCACTAGTTGTTTTCCTAATTTGAATGCGAGTCTTCTTGTGGGATCAAAAAAGAAACAAAGCTGTATTCTTTCTCCATCTTTCCACATTCTAACTCAGGGAATCATGTTAAGTGTGTATTTGTGTATAACCCATGCTAACCGCCACCGCTCTCCCTTCCTCCACGTGGAGTTGAAGAGTCAAGAGGGCAGAAAATACACTTCGTCTTCAACTTGTTGTATTCTTGCTACCCGGATTAATTCCAGCTACAAGAAAACGTTGGACAAGTGACATCCTTAGGGTAGATGTTGTCATGCCTTTGAACATTTATTTAGGATAATGCACATATGTGTGTGTGTGTGTGTGTGTGTGTGTGTGTGTGTGTGTGTGAAATATATATATATATGCCTTTATAAGTGATATATATATATATATATATATATATATATATATATATATCGGTCTGTGTTTGCATCTCCAAGAAATTTAACAGCAGATCTGCTTTTGAAATACTCATTGAGAAGAAATCGTAGAATTTTGAACTACTGTTTCTAATAGTCATATCATAACCCTTAGAAAATATTTTATCTTATTTTATAGTAATCATCATATGCATGTGACCTGATAACTGAATTCATAACAACATCTTTTAATAGTTCATCCTGTTTGATTTAACTGTTTAAAGGCAGATTTATATAAGTACCATTGTAGAAAAATGTTTAGCTACAGATCATAGAAATACTTAGGCAATTCTAATAGAATAATAATAAAAAGGCTTTCAATCCACTTCTTTAAAATTTTTTAAAGTTTCAGTGCTCAGATTGTGTCTATTACTCATTTTCAAACTCTGCATTTACCATCCATGATATGCATATTTACATCATGAGCCCAGATATTCCTTTTCTTAAAGATTATATATCCTTCATTGAGATCCCTGTTTTCTTATACTTTATTCTATTGTATTCCACCGTAGTAACCTGATATTCTGTATTTCATGAAAAGATAGTGATTTAATTTATTGTTGATTTTATTAGAACAACCTCTAGAAAGAAATCACAGTCTTCAGCTCTGGGTTGGACACCATAGAGTATACAGAGGGTGTGAAAAGTACAGTTTTGGCACAGAGTAGACACCACTGGCTCTACTTTTCTGCCTCCTGCCATCTTGTCTTGGTATACGGGTCCTTAGAATCTGACATTAAATCCACTTTTCCTCAATCATCTTCTGACTGTCAGCAATCACTGAATTCAGCATCTCATTAACAGATATTGAGATCTCCAGGAATTAAATTGTTCTCTCACAAGATAAGGTCCTTACAGATTTCTATGTGACTAGGATGGTGCCAACACTTAAAAAAATCTGTTGTGTGGGTGCCAACCTTAACCCTCATGTTGTTAGGAGCTACTGGTCACCACCTTGCAGGAGGCTGCTTTCTTCTACATTTCCAAACGTTGCTCCCTTCTTAAGTTTCACAATGTAACACAATGGAAAAGAAAATAATATACAGCCAGCTTTTCATATCTGTGGGCTTTGCATTCATAGATTCAACTAATTGCAAATTTAAAATATTTGAAAAAATATGCCTTAGTAAACATTTTTCTTCAGCACAGGCATAATTTATGTCATTATTTCCTGAATAATACAGCAGAATAACTATTTACAGAGCATTTACATAGTATGATGTATTATGAGTGATCTAAATATGATTTTAAATATGCAGCATGTATTTCATAACGTATATGTAAACACTATGCTGTTTTATAAATGGGGCTCATCTTCCTGGAGCCAATTCCCCCGGAGCCAAGGGAAGACTGCAATATATCTTAGAGACAAATGCTTTCTATTTAAGAGAAGTTGTTTATATTGAAGTTTTATTTTTTAAACATAAATTTTTCATTTTTAAAATTGTGATTAAAGGGATGAGGGGCATAGCTCAGCAGTTAAAGGGCTTGTGTAGAAAGAAAAAGGCCTGGGTTTGATCCCCCAGCATTACATGTGCTGAACGAGGTGGCATATGCCTGTAATCTGAGCACTCAGGACACTGAGGCACGAGGATTGCAGTGAGTTCAAGGCCAGCTTGCACTACGTAGTAAGTTCAGGATTAACCTGGAGCATAAAAATTTGATTAAAGAAATTTAAAAGTACTGTGAAATGTCCTTAGCAAAAACAAAACAAAAGATCAAAGCAAAGATCACCTTAGACAGGCATTAGCACTTCGAGGATGAGATGGCCTTTGTGGGTCTAATTACCCCCTTTATATATAGGAAGCCCAGAGAGACTGAAATCGGAAAGCTTACCTTTTTGTGCAAACTCTCCAACCTTCTGCCTTTGGCGCTATCATCCCGGAGAGGATATCTGCACTTGTTTTTGTCTCTAGAGATTTTGCTTTGTTTTGATGGAAACTAGCAGCTTAACATGTGGAGCGTCTTTGCTCCAAGTAGTTTGAGCCTGTCAGTTTGTCTTTGGCTCAAATATTAACTCATTTCTGATGCTTGTCTCAGCATATCTTCCTTCCAACAATCTTTTTGTGAACCAAGTATTCTCCAATCCAGTTGTGTCAAAAATATTGCCAATATAGGTTACATAGCAAAGAAAATAGCTTCTATTTCACTGGCAGACTCAACAATATGTTCTCTGTTTTACTCGGGTTTTTTACATGTAGAAGCCATGTTTATCTAATCTCATTCTTTCACATTAAGTTTTTGCAAATGATTTTCTACCATTCATTTTTAGGTCTTAGAATCAATAATTTGAAAATATAGAAACTTCTAACTTGAATTTACAAAGAAAAACTACTACAAGTATACAGAAGAACCTTCAGAGACAGGAGTGCAGGGAAGGAAATTGGGAAGAAACAGAAAAAAAAAAAAAAAAAACCTGAGAAGCAAGATCTGCAGTACATCGCCCTGGGAGACAGAAGCAGAAGGATTCCAAGGTGGAGCCCAGTGTGGGCAAATTAGCAACTTAGGAGGACACATTAAAACCAAAAACTGGGCTCAGGATGTCCAGCAGGGCAATCGTGCAAGGTTACAGTCCCAGCGTCACACGCACACACACACAAAAAAAAGATGCTTGAGAGATAATTTTTTTTGCCATATACCACCAACATGGTCCTTTTTTGATTTCTAAACAATAACATGGAAGTATTTTGCAATCTCAAGAAGAAAAAGAGAAATGCAGTAGTTTATAGTATTTTTTCTAAACGCTTTAGATGTCATAATAGAACACCTAGATTAGAATTTGTTTTGTTTTGTTTTGTTTTGTTTTGTTTTAAGACAGGGTCTCATTCTGTAGCCCAGGCTGGTCCTGAACTCACTGTGTAGCCCAAGCTATTCAGCTAGTCACTGCAATCCTCCTGCCTCAGCCTCCCACGTGCCAGGATTACAGGTGTGCACCACCATACCCAGTTTATGTAGTGCTGGGAAGAAATCAAACTCGGGCAGGCATTTTAACTGCTGTGCCATTCCTGTTGAGTTTGAGGAGTTGATACCTATAATTTGAATGTAACCAGCCAGACAAGGACCCAGGTTTCAAAGCTTTCTGGACATTAAGAGGAGCTATCTTTTCATCTCTAGAATCAGCCAGTTGGTTTTAAATCCTGTACATTTGGCATTTTTTAGTGTTTTCTTTCTGCCAAGTATGGATGTGGGCAAGCCCTTCATCTCATCACCTAGAGCAGCACTGCCAACTGCCCCGCGTTTGCTCCTGCCTCTGCTCCCTGCTCTGCTCCATGTGTTTTCACGCCTTTGTCTCACTGGGAGTCCAGTCGCTGGTCAACCGCTTCTGCTGGTCCTTTGCTTCCTTCCTAAGCACACCAAAGGCCTCTGACCTATGTGTCTAGCATTTGCCAACTTTTTATTCTTCCCCCTTTTATTGATATGTATAATGCCAAACTCAGAGTTCACAGTGATCTCAAGCATTTTGTGCACATACATTTCATGGCAGAGTTACAAGTCCTTCCCCTCTCTCCTTTGACCCTCACACCCTCCCAGTTACCATTATTTCCCACGTTAAGTTCCATGACATGTCAGCTTTGACTCTCTTTACATTTTGGATTGATGACCGTTGCAAGAGACCTTCCAGGGCATAGTTGGAGTTTTGGCAACTTCTTAACCACTAAATTTCAATAATACCGAGTGACAACCAAACGTGTCCAGACATCACTAAAGGATCTTAGGGAGCAAAGTGACCCTGGTTGAAAGCCAGTGGCTTATTCTTCCTCCATTTATTAAACTCAACATCTCAAAACTCACTCTCCTTTTTTTTTTATTAACATGTGATATCCATTTCAATCTTGATCCAAATGCTTCCTGCCCACTGGGGAAAAGCTATTCCTTCCACACGTGCATAAATACCATCTTTCTTTGATGTCCTTCTGATTTCAAGAGAAATTATGACCTTTGCAGATGCAGTTTTTAATCATCAGCAATGAATCAATAGATTTGAACAGTTCACCTTACTTCACTGATTGGATAAACCATTCTCTTCAGTCACAAATTCAGGATTCTGGTTCAGTTGCTACTGATGTGGTCTTGCTTGTTTAAAATACACCATGGTTTTGGTGGTGTTAGTGATTTTCAAATGCACCGGTGAAATCTTTTATTGGTTCCCCAAATTACTTCACAACCATCATCATCACACTATTTTTATCTATTGTTGTACTATTATTTTAATTTTTTGATTTTTTTGAGACAGGGTCTCACTCTGTAGCCCAGGCTGGCCTTGGACTCACAGCAATTCACCTGCCTCAGCCTCCCCAGTGCTGGAATTACAGGCATGCACCACCACACCTGGTTTATGTGGTGCTGGGGAATCGAACTTGGGTACTTAGTGCTTGACTTAGTGCTTGCTAAGCAAGAGCTTTAATCACGGAGCCATTCCTCCAGGACTTAGGAGCCAGACATACCTGTCTGTCATTTTTTTCCTCTAATATTCTCTCATGGAATTTCACTAACACCTATGTGGAAGATTAAACCTGATAAATTGATTAAAACTTCATATTATAGATCTTTTTATCTACCATTTTCTCTATATTTAATACACTTACCCCTTTATAAATCCTTTTATTCCATTTCCAAACAAACACAGTATGTAATTCTCTTGCCCTATACTTTACCCCTCACTTTCTTTGCAAGTTCAAAGTTTATTAAAGGTTGTCTACCCAGCAGTCCTGTATCTACTTATTCATTTATTGTTCATCATTATTAAAAGTTCTCTTATAAGAAATATAATGAATTGCCTAAATTTCATCTTTTTTTCTTTTCTAATAAAATTATGTTTCATTTGACTTCCACATGCCAAATGTGTCAGGAGAGCCCATTAGGACTTGTTTCGTGAACTCTTTCCCTTCTTTTTGGGACTGTTTATGAACCTGGAGCTTAAACAATGTAAGAAATTTAGGAAATGGTCCTGGCTTTTTTACTGTGATTGACAGTTGTCACCAACTACACTTTCTGATAGTTCACATCTAATATTTCACAGATGTTTCCATCTCAGTTTTTATCTTCAATTGATGAGAATTTACTTCTGAACCAACTGTTGCACTTTTTATTCCAAGTGTTTTCTCAAATCCTAAGTGGTGTTTCAAAACTTCAGGTCCCTGTAACAGTATACTCTTACTTGTTCTCTCTGACATTTTCTTTCTCTTGGCACAGTTATGTTTTTAAAAATGATAAGTCTAGTCTCACCCTCAATTCTGCCATAAGCAATCAGAACCGTTCTCCACATTTTGCCTTCTATTTCAGGCTTCATGGGCACTTATTATTTTTCTCTCATATGTGTAAGATGTTAAGGTCAGGAGTCTGGTACACTCTGGATCCAGAGAGTCGTGGGGGCCGTGGTATATCACACATCAGATCTCAGGTTCAAAGACTCCAACCTCAGAGGAGATCGCCAAACCCTATTCAGTAAGAAAGTCCAGGTGGGCATTGATGCCAGTGCCTGGAATGTTAACTCAGGTGGGTTCCAGGGCCTGTTGCTGGCTGTGTGTGTGCAACAGAGTGTGCTGATTCTCAAGCAGTATCAGTGAAACTAAGAAAAATGTGTAAATGAGGAATATATTTTGCCTCTAGAATTCAAAAAGGACTTTCAAAAGATTGAATTTATGTCTTTAACAAGCGTGACAAGAAAATTCCTGAAGGAGGACGACATCAGTGTAACGTCAAACTTAGGCAGACCCCACTTAGTGCAGGTGAGCAAGCCTCCGATCCAAAAGACCAGTCCCTGTACACGTCAATCTGGAGCGACATCAGGTAAGCCTCCAGCACAGTCTTTGATGGTCTTGAACATTTTAAGAAACTGAGTGCTGTTGGGAAGGAGGTGTGCAGAAAGAAGACAAGAATATTTTTTTTTCCTTTGACCCAAGGATACTTTTTTGATTAAGCATTGAGTTACTGGTTCCCATTAAGTGTCCTGGAGTCTGGGGAATCTGGAGTTTGCTGCAGATAGCCCAGCTTTGCAGAAGCAAAATACGCCTGAGGGCTATTTTCCCTGGAGCCTGTAAAATCATTAAAATTAACCAATCCACCAGGGGCCTTCAAAGCTCAGCTAACCCTGCCCACTTGGCATTCACAAAGTAAGCCCTTTGGAGGCAACTTGCTGTTTCCTTGTTCCAGGTGAAAAACCCCTCTGGGTCTCACCTAGAACCCTATGTAATTGGAATGTCAAATTGGTTGTGTCTCTTCATTTTTCATAAAACAGTTGAGCTGTGAGTAGGAAGCTGTGGCAGTGACTTCCGATTCTTGGGTAGCTTATTTGGACTCTACTCTTTGCTTACTAAGTGGATTCAAACCATCCCGAGAGCTCGGACCAGATCCTGAACTTTGGCTTTAAACGTCCTTGCCTAGGGCAAGGTGGGAAAGTTCCACCAGTACAGCCTTTATTGGGCAGAGCCTATTCGAAGCCGTGTTACTTTTTTTGTAGTTGCCGTTCGTAATTATTTGGATCAAAACTCTGGTCTTTCTGTGTTTTGGATGTCCCTTGATGAGGAATTAGTTGAGATTCTCCACATTAGAGAAATAGCAGTCAGGTCAACTTGCTCCTGCAAAATTCTGGCTATCTACAGCAAACTTCAGACTCCCACGGTTCCCAGATAGTCATTGTTTATACACTTGGGAAACAGTAGCTCGATGTTCAGGTGAAAAGGAGTCCTTGAAGCAAAGGAAAAAAATACTGTTATCTCCTTCCTGCACAACTTTCGCTGAGAGTACTCAATTGCTGAAATCATGGTACAAGACCACCAATGACTGCCGGAAACTTATTAAATGCCAGTCCAGACGGACATGCAAAAGGACCAACCCTTCAGGTCAGAGGTTTACCTATGTGCTTTAAAGAGAGGTTGCCCTGACTTTTGTAAGTAAACACCTTTATCCCTCAGAGGTGGGCAGGAAAGAACTGTTCCTAGTTGTCTGGTATGTGGCCTTAGGGCATCTAGAATCCGGGTAGACACTCCAGGGTGTCACAGTCCTAATGGGAAGGAGCTGGAGTCTGGACGAACAGCTATTCGGAAGAAGGAACTGGCTCGCCTCTAGCCAAGTCCTCTAAAATAGGTCAAGACAAAACCTTAAGAGCACAGCGAAACCTTTGCTATGCTAGTGGAAAACATAGTTTTCTGAACTACTCTCCAGATCTCCTGAATTGACTTTTCTGGGCTGAAATTTAGCAATCTGCAATTTTGCAGATAAAACTAATTTGTTTGTTTATTTGTTGAAACAGGGTCTTTCTTCATAATCCAGGTGGGTCCTGAACTTACTGTGTAGGTCAGGCTAGCCTCGAACCCAGGGCAATCCTCCTGACTCAGCCCCCCAAGTGCTGGTAACAGATGAATACCACCATGCCCAGTTATTATGCTGCTAAGGAATTGAACTTAAGGCTTTGTACTTAAAGTTAATTTATTGTAAGTGTTCTGAGAGCACAAGGTCACCTCATGATTTTCTGTCATCTCTTTTTTATGTTGCTCCTCAAATTATTTATATTCTGCATTTCTTATATAAGAGAAATCATGCTATGTTTAACTTCCTGTGTCAATTTATTTTCATGGTAAAATTTATGGAGATGGGAAAGGATTTGAGGATGAAGATAGACAAAAGGCAGAAAGGGAAAGTTAAAAAGGGAAAAGCTGACATATATACATACCGATTTCCCACAATGAACATGACTATTATGTTTCATAAACATATATACTAACCAAAATGATAATTATGAGAACAATGATAAAAATGAAAATATTGCTTTAAATTAAATAAAAAGCAGAAGGGCTGGAAGAATGTCATAGCTGTTAAAGTGCTTCCCTGTCAAGCACAATATCCTGTCTCAAAAACCAAAACAAACAAAACAGAGTGCAGGAATTGGGTATTATAGCTAATTAATTTGGGATGACCAGGCAGATCTGCCAGCTGAAACCCTGTGCTCCTTACTCTACTCCTCTAGATCCCAGTTTTCTCTATGTAAAATTAGTTGGAACAACAGCATCTGCCTCTTCAGGTTGGATTGAGCATGAAGTAGACTAATATATGTAAAAAGCCCCTTGATACATATGCTTGATTATGTCAACCTTTATGAATTGTAAACCTCTAATTTTTTTTAATGTGGGGACTACACAGACTAAGTAATTTAAGGTACTTCTTTTCAGAGTATAATAATTATATCTGATTTAAAAATACTAAGATTGAGTCCAATTTGGCGTATTTCTCCAATCTTACTTTTAGGAATCACTGATCGGTAAAGCCATGGGAAAACTCTCTTCCTCCACATTAGTCCATCTGGACTTGAAGCAAGTTATTTTAAAGTTTTAAAGCACTTGTGTCTTCCCAAAGTTTTAAAAAGCTGTATTGGAATAACCTGTTTTATAGAGGGGAAAAAAATGGGCTTTCTTAAAAGCCTTAATCTTCATTCCATCAGGAAGGAATTGCTTACTACCTGCTTACAACTTTCAACCCTGGAAAGATTTTATTGGCATTGCCGAGATCAATTTTCTCCTTTCACATCTTTGCCACAGTGAAAGCAAAATTGTCTGGGATGTTGGCAGTCTTCAGGAAAAACTGAATTGTTGTCTTGTTTTATTTATGAGAAAAGTATCTTGTATCATTTTCTCAAGACGCAACACCTCCTTAATCATCGTAAAGGTCATGATGCTTTGCAAAATTGATTTAAAATATTTTTCCAGGTTGAAAGACATAAATTTTGAAAGATAAAAATGTGTTTATCTAATATACACAACACGGTGTTTTGATAGATTACATATACTTTATAGGACAATTACCACAATCAAGGTGATTGACATGGCTATTACCCTACAGAGTTACCTTTACTGTTTGTGATGAAAACATTAAGATCTATTCTTTTCATAAAAATTAATTTTGAAATAATGATGATAGCTATAGTTTTTGTTTTGTTGGTAGAGTTTAGAACGTTCCTCTGGTTTTATTAACATTGTGTTTAGTTTATTGGATTATAATCATTAACACAAAAGTAGTTTTATACATCAATTTCCTCATGGAATAAAACAGAAGAAGTTAAAAAAAAGAAAGCTACATTTTCCCCATATAAATGGTAATTTTTAAAAGATATTTTATTAAGTTATTTGTAAGCTGTTATAAAAATAAGAACATCTTGCTGAAATAATATATAAAATCTATTAGTGAATATAAAACTATTTCTAAATATAAATATTGACCACTGAGGGTAAAAATCAGGAATTATTTCGGTAATAAATAGCTATGAAAATTTATCTATTCTGTATTGTCTTTGGTTTGAACAACAATGAGGTCAGGTCTGACAGGTGACCTACTGGGGTTGTACTTAGAAAACCTCAATGTCTTCAATCACATTAATCTAGCATTTACAAATTAGACTTGCAAATTGGTTATTTTTCAAAAGTGACTCTTTGTAGAGTTAACACAGGCAATATTAAGTGTAAGAATGCTAAGGAAGGAATTCCTTTCCAGAAAATGTTTTATGTAAAGAATAACAGTCTGATAATTCATATGTCAATAATTTTACAAAAACATCTTGCTTTTTATTTAGAATTACAGAAGCTCCAGATGGTCTAACCATCTTTAGTTTATCCATTTCTCCTCACCCTCATCCACAGTTCCAGTTCTAAAATCCTTCAACAAAGCTTGAAAAGAAAAATGCTATGTGAAAATTTTATATTTAAATCATTAAAGAAGAACTTAATTTCTCAAGATGTTTTAAATGACATTGATTATTACAGTTTGTATTATTGGATATAACTAATTAAATTTAATAACACTGAACATAATCACCACACCGTGCTTATTGTGTAGTGCCAACTCACATGTGTCTGTTTCCCCACCTTCTTCCCTTAATAATTGGTAAAAGTCAGTAATCAATTAATAAGGCTTAAAATTTAAGTTATATAAGTGGAGCTAATTCATTTTCAAAATATTTGCTCTGCTTCATGTAACATAACGTTGACACCTAGGAAATATACAAGGGAGAATGCTTTCTAAAGACAAACATTTATAGATTTATAAAATTTATCTTTTCTTGCCCTGTATGGTGGTAATTCTTTGGCTTTGGCATTCTTCAACTTTTCCTTATTGTTGCTTGTTCAGTGACATTATTTTTTAAATAAAAGGATGCACATAAAATATTTGTGCATCTCGTAATACAAATACATCTTACCCCGTGTTCACTTCCTTTTCCTTTTTCTTCATAATCATTTCCATCCCTGCGTGAATTAGGCCAGTTGCCCAATATACAGTTCAGTAGAATGCCACAGCTTCCTTTCTGGGTCCAATGATTAAATTTCTGGGAACTTTGTAAGCTAATTATTAAACAGAATCATTATTAATTAAAAAAATAGAGTTCATAATCTTACAAATAAGTTATGTAAAATATGTGTGATAAATACTAAAACACAATCTCTAATTATCTTATATTGTCTACATTCTTTAAGCTACTTATATCTGTTGGAACTATACAATAGACATACTACATCGTGGTGAGCAACTGTGCATTTCTTCCTAACTCTGCATTTAGTGACACGCTGTTGACTTGAAACTGCTCATGGTGGAATTTTCACAGCGTCTAAGTCAGCAAACTTCACAAATTGAGGTCTCCTTCCACCTCAGAGAGTATTTGTTAAAATTTACCAGAAGTAGGTACACAAAATGACTCACAGTGTCTTATAGGGGCAGTGAGTAAGTAACTGAAAAAATAAAAAAGACCCCGTAAAGATGAACTATGTAAAAGTGACACAAACGCCAGATAAAATTACTTCCAGTAGTGAAAGAGAAAATGTTTGGGTGACAAACAAATGAAATGATTTCCTTTTATAAAACAAGCATAAAATAAATATTCATAAATCGATATTGTTATAAGCAAATTATTTAATAAAAATTAATAAATGGAAAATGAAAAATTTTGCCTAGGAAAGAATTCAAAATATCTTGTCCAGTCATTCTACTGTCAAAAGTTAAAACAATTCCCCACTCCTTAACCGTGAGCAGCATACACGAACTTCTTTTCGAAAAGTGCAGCATAAGAAGAAGTAGAAAATCATTAACTTCAAGACACCTGATGAGCGTGAGCTTAGTCAGGTCATCTAGGTCAGCATCAGCAAATCATGATGATATTACGTATGATTGATATGATGTGATGACAATCCAATTATTCCTGTCTGAACATAAGAAATTCTGAACAATCCCAATTAAAGGACACTCTGTAGAAAGAATACTGGACTCGTATTCCTTGCAGTTGTCAAGGTCATTAAAACTAAAGATTATCTGAAAAAATTCTTTCAACCAAGAGGAACCTAAGAAAATGAAATGTGAACACATATTCTGAGTGAGATCTTGGAGCAGGAATAGAGCATTTGATAAAACCACGGGTTTCTATTCAAAGTACAAAGTTGGGCTTAATAATAATTGTAGAGATACTGATTCATCAGTTGTGGCCAATGTTTCAAACTAATCTGAGATTCTATAAATAGGTGTCTTAGTTACTTTCTTGCTACTGGAGCACCAAACCTGATAGTCATAATTTAGAGAGGAAAGGTCTGTTGTAGCTCGCAGCTCACAAGACTCAGTCCAAGTGTGAGGGGCCAGCAGTTGAGGAAGCACACAGCAGAAGGGCCTGGTGGGAAGAGGCTGGTCACAGCCTGGAAAAACCGGAAACTGAACAGAAGTTGAAGACAAAAAAAAAAAAAAAAACAAAACCTTCTGTGTTATACCTCCAGGGTATCACCTTCCAAGCAAGGCTGTGCCTTGCACCAGGGACTATAATGGATCCTGTGATTTAATCACATTCCAGATACGTGAGACTTCTGGGGTCATTCCACACTGAAATCATAACAACACGCAAGGATGACTCAGGGACATAGGCAACTCTAGATTATCATTTCAACTTTTCTGTAAATTTAAAATTATGTAAAAATTTGTAAACACAAACTAATCAATTCTACCTGAACATCACTTATTCCTATCCTGAGCTGTCAACTCAGTGACACTGACTGAACATTAAGCCATCACATGCTATTGGCCATTTGACTTTGTCTCATGCTAGGGAGGGGGAGGAATTGCTGTTGATGAATCTCAAAATAATTGTTGATAATTTCTGTTAAACAAATAATAAAATGATGTAGTACGATTTTCATTTTCATGTCTTCACTCTGGAGTACATATGTCTAGGGTAGCAAATAAGAACAAGATTTTTAAATTCATCCTTTTAGTCTATAAGGCACTCCCTGCATTTGTCTTACATTTTATTTATCATAACAATAAAGTTTTAAGTCAGAAATGGAAAACTCATTTTTCTCTGTTGGGCTAAAAACAAATTAGGAGAAAGACAACTGGTCATGGGGGAGTTTTTCAGCAAACTGGAGAGCACATATCACACCTCAAAGCATGCATGTTAAATATTTGGTAAAATGGACTTGCAGGTTGAACAAGAATTGTGTCTTTTGGAAGAAATCTTTGCTCTAAAACATCAATTAGGTTTCAAAGAAATTTTTTGATACTTTTGAGTGAAATCGTGCTCTGTTGTAGTCTGATTATAGTTCACTTAGAAATGTAGATCCTGAGAACACACACTAGTGAATTTCTAAATAAAGTTTAGAAATAAAGTTTGTTCAATCTACTCATAAACAATGTTCTTTTCTGCATCAAGTAACTGGTGAAAACGAAATAGGCCAACTCCTGTTATCCCCATCAGAGTCTATTTCTGACATATATGTAATTTTATCACAAAAGTTCGAATGTTTTCAGGTTTATATTATTGGAAAATCAATAGTTTTCTATTTCTTTTTTCATTTAGAACTCCTTTGAGGTTAGATTTTCAACCAATTCACAGTATGAGTTTCTTTGGTTAAAAAAAGTCTAAAAAATAGTGAAAAAATTCCACTCTTTCCCTAATTCTATAGGGTGTACCTATTTTGTTTTCTTACTGAAATGTTTTTTTAATTATTTAAATACTATGAGTGAGGTAACCATTATTATAGAAGACTGGAAATGAGATTTCTAACTGTGGCTTAAGACAAAGTCATTCAAAGAATAAAAAAATAAATTGGTTTGTGTTATGCCTAGTGACCTCCCAAACCTCGTGTGTCCAGAAGGATATTGAATTGTGGAGATTAACTGGATCATGTGAATTTATCATTTATTGATTTCACCTGCTGCTAAAAAGTGAGGCCTGGTAGGAGGTGTGGATCACTGAGGATGTGACCCAGAGAAACACATTACCACCCTCAGCTCCTGCCTGACCTGATTCCTCACTCTTCCCTCTGGCACCATTGGTTGGACAGCTTTCCTCTAGCTAGTGCCCATGCCTGGCCCTTCTGCAACTGCCACCTATCTACAAAAGGACTGAAACTTCCTGAAACTGTGACGTAAGAGAGACCTTTCCTTCCTCAAGTCGTGGGTGTTGGCTATTATGTCCCAACAACAAGAAATTTGCTAAGACAGCAAGATTCCCTTGGGCTACATCAATTTTTTTGTCATAAAGCTATGATAGAGATAAAATATAAAAATAATGATGTAAATTTTATATAAAATAAATCTCTAGTGATGACTATGTTATGTTTGGAGCCAAGAAAACTAAAGAGAAACTTGCTAGCTTTAAAATCACAAAAGTACCCACATCCTCAGCATTCATTTCTGATTTGGTTTCCACTTCTCAGGTTTCTACTACCATCCAATTTTATAGATTTGTGTGTGTGTGTGTGTGTGTGTGTGTGTGTGTGTGTGTGTGTGATCTCAGAAATGTTGTTCTTGGTGTCCTATACTCTCCCTCCTCATGTGTTCAGGATAAACTCATCCACTTTCTTTGTGATTTCCAACAAAAAATAAGCTTAAACCTTGAAATTAATTTAGGTTTCATTTGACCAAATACCTTAAAATTGACAATATCATCATTGTCATTAGTTAAGCCAGAATTACAGCCATTAGTAGTGAATATTAAATCAAAACATACCATTAGTAATAAAAGAGATCAAGATTAAACATAAATAAACCAAATAGATTTCAGAAAAACAATAGGAAACATTAATGGTACAGCTGAATGCCTTGAAAAAACAGACAACATGGGCAAGATATTAGGTAGCCAAATCAGGAAAAACAGAGAAATAAAGAAAATCAAGAAGAGGCATTACGATCCACGCCACAGAAACACAAAGATCTTAAGAATACCATGGACAGGGGCTGGAGGAACGGCTCAGCAGTTAAAGCGCTTGCCTAGCAAGTGCTAAGTGCCGAAGTTTGATTCTCCAACACCACATAAGCTGGTGTGGTGCTGTATGCCTGTAACCCCAGCACTCAGAAGGCTGAGACAGGATGATTGCTTTGAATCCAAGGCCAGCCTGGGCTCCTGAGTGAGTTCAGGACTAGCCTGGGCTAGAGATCTGACTCAAAAAAAAAAAAAAAAATCAACTATGGACAATTATACAACAAAAAATTGAATACCTAAACATCTAATAATGCTTAATTTCTAGACACATAAAAGCTATCGAAATAGAATCACTTAAGTTGAGGAATTTTAACAGACTGGTAATGAATAAAGAGACTAATGATAAACAAATACAATGAAAAAGCACAGGAACTGATGACTTTCTATGTAATTTATATCAAACATTTAAAGAACTAAAAATCTAAAAATAATCCTTAATTTCAAAGTTCTCCAAAAATTTGAAGGAGAGAAAATATTTCCTCTCAGGCCAGAATCGTCCTGGCACCAGAGCTAGGTTAAAAACCCTAGAAAATAAAACTGCATTTATAAGTTATATGCAGCAAACATAGGTGCAAAAATCTACAGAAGTCTAGTAGTACATTAAAACGATTCTTGACCATGATCAAGTGGGTCTGGTCCGAGGATATAAGAACAATTGATCATAAGCAGATTTATAAATATATTAAATTAATAAAGTGAAAGAAAAGGGAGAGTACACAGTAATTGCAATAAATAAAAACATTTAATAAATTCAATATTTTCTAATACTAAAATATTCATTTAGATATAATGAATCTCAATATAATTAAAGCTGTGTATGACACCATACTCAGCAGTGAAAAACAAGAAGCTTTTGTTTTAAGATCAGAACTGAGAAAGCTGTCTGTCCCTCAGCACTTCTGTTTGACTTAGCTCTTGTGATGATCAGAGTTGATTGTCACCTTGACTAGATTGGGATCCACCTAGGATGATAGTAAAGCACACTTGTGGGTGTGTTTGAGTGAGTCGTTGAGACATAGCCTTTGGTACGCTACATGGCCCCTGGACTTCTCTGTTCCAGCACTCTTCCCTGCTCTGCCTCATGACCACCATGAACTAACTAGTACTGCTCCTCAGTACCCTTCTGTGTGGTGCTCCTGCCTTGGAGCCTGCCAACAATGCACTGGATCTCCTTAAAACAAGAGCCAAATTAAACTTGTCTTTCTTTAAGATCTGGATGTTGAGTACTGTGCTCAGCAACAGAAAAACTAACTGATGTAGCACACAACATTAAATACTGCACAATTTGTAGACGAATCTAAGAAAGTTACATTTCTAGATGAAGACAGCAAAATGGCTGTTGTCACAGGCTGGGATTGGGGAAGTGGGTATGGGCAAGTTGGTCAAAGGCTACAGTGTGACAAGTGATCACTAAATTCCATAGATCTATTTATAACAAAAGCACTGCAGTTAAGATCAATGTGCTATATACTTGAGAATTCTTAAAAATTAGATTTTACTACAAAATTCTATAATATTGTCCTAATTACCTTCTCAATGTTGGGACAGAATATCTGACATCCACACCGTAAGAAAGGAGAGATCTACTTTAGCCTGCTGTTTCACAAGGTCACAGTTCATACATGCGCAGCTGGCAATGGTTGAACCACACGGCAGGGTTGAGCTAGAGAGAATCTCTTCAAGGTTTGAGCTAGAGAGAATCTCTTCAAGGCATAGCAGACAGGAAGCCAAATTATGGAGGGCAGAGTTATTCTCCTATGTCCTGCCCCAGTGATCCACCCCTTCTGGTTCAAGCCCCAGTCTTCTACCCGCTCTGACCAGGTCCTACCTCTTAATAGCACATCCATATTTTACAACATTCAACTACATGAGACTTAAGGGGGACCCTCCAAATCTAAACCATAGATATAATATGCTAATTAGCTCAACAGCCTCTCTAATGCTTACATATATATATCAAAACAATATATTGCACAGGACAAATACATAAAATTTTTATTTGTTAATTAAAAGAAGATTATTACCAAAGCATATTGGACAGTTTGATAAGAATTATACAACTTACAAATTAATAATTTCTTGGAAATATATCTTTTAAATATATGGATTGCATTACTTTTCTTTTTATAATTGTACAAGAAGAGAAGTTTCATTCTCAGAACTCAAAAGAAGCCAAGTGACGAAACTAAATTAGTTCCAAATCATTCAGTTTTGTTATGCTTCTGAGTTATATGACAATGATAATTTTGAGACTCATGATAAAAATTATTTTAAACATTTGCTATTGATAATTTGATTAGACATTCTCAACTGTATTGAACTCATAGAATTTGAAGCCATTTATCCACAAGAGAATGCATATTTTGTCCTTCAAGTTATTTAATTGTTCATTTTTTGAAAGATATTTAAATAAGTTTCTATAAAACATTTTGAGTCATAATTTCATCTAATATGCTCTCACTTGGTGACACACGGTTGTGGAATAAAGTTATGAAAAGAAATTTGTGCTTTGTATAAAGTTTTTCCCCTCACTATGAACAATGTATTATATATTCTAGGTACAGTTTAATTAGTACTCTATTTATATAGCAGGGCCTTATAAAGACATGGCATATTCACGAGCAATTTGGAGCCTTAATTATTAACTGCAGCTAGAATTTTAAATATTATTTCATGATTGAAAACTGTTAAGTTTAGGAGCTTATTTTAACAGAATCAAATTACATGAATGTGCAAAAGGAAGAAATTAGTAATAAACTTTTAAAGAAAAATTTTTGACCTAAAAGTTATGTGCTCGTTTGAATTTTGGAAGCACTTTCGCCTTGTAAGTATATTGTGTGATTTGAATTCTAAATGCTTCTCCCAAATTCATGTGCCTAGGGCATTGTGGCTAACTGATAGTCTTTTGGGAAATGATTGAATCACGAGCGCTCTTAAGTGGATTAATCCATAGATGAGAATGTAATTTGATGGCATGGATAGAATTGGATAGAAAGAGGATCTGGGGCCTGTTTGAAGTAGGGTTGTTCTCTTTGGGTTTATATGTGTACCTTGGCTTCCACCTCTCTGGTTTTCTCCTATCTTCTTGGCTGCTAAGAAGTACGTAGCTTTGCTACTATGCCCTTCCACCACCATCTTCTGACTCATGTTTGACCACAGTAGTGAAAGCTGTTGATCATGGGCCTCTGATACTATGAGTCAAAATATAAACTTTTCATCCTTTATGTTGATTTTCTCAAATATCTTGTTCCAATAACAAAACTTGCAAAAGTTTCTTTTTATTAGCGTTTTAAATAAAATTTATTCTTCTCTATTGAACATGTCAGGAGAAGAAAAAGTATTGACCTGCAGGTATGTGATAGTTTCAAGACCCTGTTAAAGATTTAAACTTTGTGTTATCCAATAAATCTCTTGAAAACAGTTTTCAATGAATGGAAATACATTTTCATGAGTATTTCCAGAAATAATTTGTCTCTGATAAGCTTACTTTAAAAAGTAACATTAATCTATCAAAATAAAAATAGAATAATTAATTTCATCCTTCTTCATATAATGCACATAGGGCATCAGTATATGAGTTTTTCCCACACATTTCTCTAAAAACACACATAATGCGTGATGCTCAGAGACCAGGTGTTTATAATTTACAATAATATATGGGCGAGCACTGAATCTAGCCATGGATTTTTCACAAGGAAAAGAAAAGGACTGCTGGTTTTAACATTTCTTACCAATCCTTATTTCAAATGTGTTAATTTTTTTTAAAAAAAAATCTTAAAAAGCAAGGTCTTTACATGAAAAATTTATTAATCCATCTGCCCAAATACAAAATACACTGGAAATTAAAATATTCCTATGTAAATAGTGGCCCCAGGTCTCCATCCACCATGAGAACTTCAGAATTCAATTGCTATATTAAAACAAATTTAGAAAATTGAGTATCTTAAAAACAAATTCCTTTATATTTACCTTTTGCACATAAGCTTTTGAAGTCTATACAATGCTTCAAAATGATGGATGTGCCCACTCACTTCCCTGTGACTATGTAAAAATTTAAGCAGTTCTCTCAGCTTTAAAAACAAGTCATTTCACTCTCTTTTAAAAAATATTCCAAGGTACTGCATATGTGTGTGTGTATATATAAATACATGTATATATATATATATATATATATATATATATATATATATATATATATACATTGAGCTTGAGAACTACACACAATATATAGATAATGTATAGTCAAAGTTACAATCCCTTTTGTGGACCCTCCTGCCCTCTTCCTCATCTCCCCTGACTCCCAAAACCTCACTTCTTTAATTCTATTATTGAGCAAAAGTCCACTCTCCTTTCCTGCCCTCGGCTGGCCTACCTTCTGCTGGGCTAAGGGTGCGAACTTAGTTAACTGATCTTCCTTGCCATTTCCAATACTCTGTGCATTTATATCTGTTTGGTTACCGTCAGTCTACTTGGAGTATTTATATGCATGCCTGTTTCCTCCATTACTCTCTTAGTTACTTTCTACTTGCAGTGACAGAATACCCGAAATCCATGATTTAAGTAAGGGCAGATTTAGTAGAAGCACAGGGCAGAGGCTGGAGAGGAGCTCACAGCATGGCAGACGGAAAGGCCAGGAGGGAGGAGCTCGCTTGTCTGGAGCCTGAGCAAGAGCAGAGCTTTCCCAGGAGGAAGCGGTAACAATGCTTCATTTTCCTTGCTTAGTTCAAGCTGTCAGTTGGGCTCTCCACACTCGTCCCTTACTTCCTAGGCCACAAGTCAACAGCGTACACCTGAAATCTCATCCCTGAGCACCCCCAAATTTCAACCAATTGATGTAATCCCTCCAAGTCGAGCCCCAAGCATCCTTCCCTTTCAACCAGGCCTCACTTCCCCCAAAGCACACATTTCCAGAGGCATCACACTACATCTAAAATACACGAGGCCTCTGGGAAACACAGCAGATCCAAACCCTCACAATTATATTCCAAAAATTTCTCTTGAGGAGACTGAATGTTCCTGTGTCTTATCTTCTGGATTTATTTTGGCAAGAATTTTTCCCATAATATCCTACCTTAATAATGGTGTCCAATAGATCATGCAAGAGTGATGTGGCCACTAGCATAGCCTCTAGATGAATCTAAATAAATTTCTCACCAATAGAAGGAATGTCTTTCAAATTATCCCATCAGATGACTTTCTATTTTTTTGCCCAAAGCCATTCAGATATTTCTTCCTTGACAGTCTTAGAATTCGAAGGATTCCATCTTTAGTTAGGAATGAAATGTGCATCAGTACAAGTTCTAAAAGTGTGTTTCTGTTTTTCTATATGAAGAAACAAAATGTACAAACTAGTTTTTCATAGCAGTTGAATTTTTGAATTTTCTTCTTTTTCTTCCTAAAGCTAATTATTCTTCATCTTTTTAAAGTGATCCAAACATTTGAATGCATTCTTTATGAGAAATTTTGCATTTATAATACAAATGAACAGAGGGAAGGCAACACAAAAGAACACCTTTCTGTCATTAATCATTTTACTGTTAGCTTTTATCTTTTTAAATATTGTAAGAAAGATCTGGTTTTAATTTTATCTACTAAAAAAGTTCATTTTTCTGAAGTAGAAAACTTATTCAAAGTTTTCTAAGTGAATACAATGAGAGAAATGAATTTTTGTTTTATGGGATCACTTCTGATTGTTTATAACTGTCACTAATAATAATTTATTTCATTTGCATATCTAATTATAAGTGATTTATCATGTAAGCAATGAATAAATACTTGATTAAAAATTGAGTGAAGTAATGAAACACAAAAATTTGGAGTAGACTTGGCATTATTATCTCAATTTTACAGATGGATAAACATTCATAAAGAGGAACAGAGGAATTTGTCACATATGGGCTTCAGTTTAACTTTTATTAATATATGGCCATCTTTTGTATGTTCTTGGTATCTGTTGAAAGTTGGCAGATTACTCAAAATGACATTTTAGTCTCCTGGTATTCAAATTCAGGTTTCTTTTTTTTGTCGTTGTTGTTAATGATGTTTTGTTCTAATCTCAGATTAACATTAGAATTGATTCTTAGAGAATATTACGAATTTTTCATTAATGTGAAAATCACTGTAGTAGCCCATGAAAGACTGAAAATTAAAAAGCTATATATCCTTCTTAATGTGCACATACTTAGGAAAATAAAGAAATTAGGTACAAATACAATATTCTGTGATACTTTTAAAGTGTCTACCTTCATCTGAGAGGTCAAAGGGTGCTGAAATGAGTAGAGAAAATCCTTGGCGAGCCTGATGGATGACTCAGAATGTAAATTCTATATCATGGTGGCTTGTGCTCCCTCTTAAACTACAGACCCAATTTTTATATGTTTGATCATAAGCTATTTTTTGAGTAGTACCTCCTTTGCTAACTGTGCCCATGCAAGTTGTGTATTCCTTCTCTGTACTTCCTGTTAATACTTGATAACCACTAAGGCTGGACAGAGATCTTGGAAAATGCAGCAAAGTTCTTCAAAAAAAAAATGGGCAATTTGTGTGTCAAATTAATAAACATCAAGGGGACTCATCCTACTTAATTATTTTAGTGCAAGGTAGAGAGATGTAGCCTCTTATCTTAACCTTTTTCACAGAGAAGAAGCAACTGTAATATTATTCCCACAATGTTTATGTTTGACGTAGCATTGACATGCCTCCCGTGGGGAAAACGCTCCGTCAGAACCCTGGCGAGGGCAAGCCCTCCTAAATGGAAACTGGCAATACTTTGTCCTCAGCACACTTCTCGCACTATGACATTTTCCATAAACTTAGGAAAAACAAAAGAATAACAGAATATTCAGAGGTATTGCGCTTATGCCTAAAATGCTTTCAAGACCATCGAGCAATTGTAGTCCTTTTTATAACATATGTTATCAGGTACACTTATATCTACCCAAAATATTATTTGCATGTTAGCTAGTGCTTCCATCTTAGAAAGATCACACAACAGGTCTTTAAAATAGTCATTTATCCTTTTGTCCTGCTCTCTACAATTTGACAGCTGAAGTGCTTACAAACATTCATGCATCTTCAAAGGAAGACAAAGTGGAAAAACGATGAAGCACAAAATAGCAAAATTGAAAAATGAGGACTTCAGAATTCCCATCGGCAGGACCATCTTAATTTAAAACACATATTTTAAATAATAACTTGCGTAGTGTGAAATGATTTTAGATTCATAAAAAGTTACAAAAAATAGTGCAGTAAGTTCTTTCATACCCTCTGGGCAGTTTTCATTCATGTTAACATCTTATAAACATATTACACTTGCTCACATCAAGAAGTTATTGTGAGTATATTACTATTAAGTGAACTAAAGACTTTACTCGGATTTCAGCAGTTTCTCGGGATCATCCTTCCTGTGTTCTAGGTTCCAGTCAGAAGACTGTGCTGCGCTTCGCGGTTAGGTCACCTCTGTCTTCTCTGTGACAGCAGTTCCTCAGACTCTCCGTGCTTCTCACAGCATTCACAGTCTTGGAATGCAAAGTAAATGTTCATTGTATTACAAGCATGACCCCTTGTAGAATCAGCCTTGGAGGATACATCTCAATTTTGGATAATTTAGAGTCTTACTGTGATTAGCTTTAGGAGGTTTGGGGAAGAATAGCTCAGAGCTGAGGAATCCTCACAAAACACTAGGAGAAACCTGATTTTGCTGATGATTTGACATTAGTTATTTGGTGAGGGTGTTTCCTGCCAGTTCCCACCATCTTGGAGTACTATTTTCCCTTTTGTATTCTAGACTTTGAACCTAAGTTCTTGATTTCAAATTATAAAATATATTTAAAATAGGCTTAACTTGAATATCCAAAGAACTTCCCCAGTATCTGACAAACAGTCGAAAGCATTGGCCATTTTCATAGGAAAAAGGAGACCAGAGACAGATCCACATTCATTGGAAGCGAAGATATTTTACCGAAGTCCGAGGAAAGAAAGTGCACAATTTCTCTTTCTCACTGTACATTTTTCCTGGGTTTTTTTTTTTGCCACGTTTCTTTGTGAGTGTACAGATAATTCAGAGACTCTCAGTGTACTGGAAATGAACACATCCTCCCTATCAGAGTGCCCGACATTCTGTAAGTTTCAAATAAATGAATGAATTATTTCTTCACTCTTTTTAGGTGCTGCTGGGTCTGTGGTACAAGTACAGAAATAAACCCATTTGGAGAGGCAAGGAGAAAAATGTTTAAATAACCACGCCCGGTGGCACATACAAGTAATAAAATCTGTCTCAGAGGCTGCTCACGATTATGCCCCTCTACCCGATCCCCAGTACCACAAACACAGAAATGTTTAAATAAATATAAAAGAGCATTTTGTACCATGAGTGCATATATTCATATATTTTATTAGATCATCATTTTAAGAAAGAAAACAATGTATTTGATAACTCGAATTGTTTGTGCAAGATACTTTTATAGCTATTTTCCCTCAATAATCTTACTAAAGGACTACAAATATAACACACAAAAAAATTGATAGGTGTTATTGTTATAATTTGATAGGTATTATTTTTAAATCGTAAATCATCTGAGACATCATCTAACATACGAATTATTATACAAGATGAGTTTACACAAATTCATTAGCTATATAATTTGATTTTATGTAGTATATTCATGCTTTTTACTAAAAAATTTGTCTATTAAAATTAAAGCTGTCAACAAATAATTGGTATATAAAATTTGGTGAAATACCTTAATATGAGATTTCCTAATTCAGAATTTCATTAAAATTCCCAAAAGAACATTGTGAAATAAATGGTGTCAGTAAAACATGTGAATAATGAATTTCATTTATTTCTGAATTTTTACAAGTAACAATTGTTCAAAGCACTGAGTTGCAAAGTTCAAATTTATATCAATATTATTCCTTGATCAAGCAATGAGACAAAGAAAAGAGAAAGTTTTCAGAAGTCTCTCAATCTCTAATAATTAAGTACTTAAATCCTAAATAAATTATTACTATAACAAATCTGTGCTCTATTAAGTGAACTTTTCAAGAGCTAGACAAAAGTGTCTTGGTCAATACATTCTGCTTTATTTATATTGAGTCTAAAAATATATATATAGGCTTTTGATCAGTATGAAAGAAAAAATGATAGTGATTATTGAACCTTATCTATTTACACTCTGCTCTTCTATTAAACATGGCCACCTTTGACCCATAAAGAATCCCTGCTGTCAAGATCAGTCAGTATGACATCAGCCAAAAGATTGAGTCAATAAATAACAATCCATAGGATGGATTAAAGACAGGTGCGTACCTTCTATTGGAAATTTGGAGTAAGGACGCAAAGACTGGCCCACTTATTGATTAATTCAACAAGAAAATGATATAAATTGGAGTCTAAGTCAACCAGGCTGGTGGTCTATGAACAGGAGTACTGGAGAAATCAGCTCTATTGTAGTGCAATTATCTCAATGTAAACCACGTGGTATCTATAGACTAATGGCTCACTGGCTGTCATGTTTCCAGTTTGAAAAAAAATTGAAACAAGTGATGTAAGCTGCAATTGGACAAATTCAGACAACATAATATAAAACTATATTTAAAATCAGAAAAATATAGTAATTTAGCTTAAAAAAACACTCCTAATAATATTATCTCCAGACTTGCTCCTTATTAGAAAGAAGTCTTGCAGAAAGTGTCCCACTCACTGACCTGGAATGTTTCACAGTGAAATGCTTGCCTAGGTGCTTTCTGAGTATGCCATGTGCGTAGGCAAAAACAAAATCATGGATCTGTTTAGGATGTTCCTGGAGGATGTTAAAGATGTTGCATAAGAAATATCATCATATTGCTAAACTGAAACATCCACTTTTAGTTCAGACTAACAGAGATGATTCTTCTCTCCAAAGGCATGCTTTCCGCTATAACTGTAGAGGGAAAAGGTATAATATAACCATAGTGTCCAGCATTCACGATAAAACTCTGAATTGAGGCACTTACGGCAAACACACGGCATAGTCACTCCTGGTGAGAAGTGGACCTCAGTCTATCAATCTGTCCCTAAGCAAATCCTGGAAAATACCTGATACAATAACAGTGAAGATGAGGTGTCTCTAACACTCAAGTCTAGAGATCACGCCTGCTTGATTAATTTGAGGCAGATGGTGTAATGTTGATAATCCTTTGTACACATACATATTAAAGATGAAGTGCTCCATCTTCTGGGAGGAAAAAAAGAATTCATACTGTGAAAAAGAGCTGCGAGTGATTTCCAAAATCATTGATTCAGAAAGTCAGAGAACAAGAGAGCATTGCTAAGAGTGCAGTGCATAGGGTGATCAAGCTACATTTAAATAACACAATGGATCCAATTTGTCTGGCAAGAAGAGATTTAAAGTGATTTGATGGCTCTTAGAGATAATCACCCACTAACTGGAAAGCTCCCACTGATTCTGGACTGTAACCTGGAGTCTTCTCCGCTTTCCACCATTTCATCCTTTCTGAGAGCTTCTCTAGTTTAACTGGTTGCGTTCCCTTCTAAACCAAGCATCGCTGCCTTAGCCTCTCTGTCATAGCCCCGGATAGCAGAGAGGAAGTGTGACATAAAACGCATATTTGTTTATTCCTTCTTGCTTTAAGCTGTCGTGTAGTCACAAAGTTATAACATGGCTCTGCAAGATGAATACAGACTTCAACTTTCAGGATTTCATAGTAAATGAATTCACATTTTTTAACTTTAGTAGTGAGTGATCCATAATATTGCCAGTTTAAAAATATAATTATCTTCTACTTAAAAACCACATTAGCAGTTTAGTGTGTCATCCATTCTCCTACTTTCTTGTCAGCACAGATTCATTTACATATATTAACATTTGTTTTCACGACCTTAGTATGATGCCCTATAGTTTACACTATATATTTCTCTCAAAATCCTGTCTTCAAAATATGTAGCATTATAGATTAATGTGAACAAAAGAAATCAAGTCTGAATGTCTGTTTACAAGACAATGCATTTTTTAAAAGATTTTTTTAAAGCCTATGAATAAACTATTTAAGCAAGGTGTATATTTTTTTGTTTCCTGAATTTCTAGCATAGATCTGGCATCTATTAGCTGTTTATTACCAAATAATTTACATTGTCGATTTATTTTACATCTTCGAAGGATCAGAATTTTAAATATTGTCTCTTAGCTCTCACCCGTGAGGCCTGCAACTTGCTGTTTGCTAGTTCTTATGCGACAATAGGAAGAGTGTCGTGCAGCAGAATCAGGAGTGAACAAGCATGGAAGGAGGATTCAGCTAAAAAAGAAAGATAAAACTCTCTACTTGTTGAAAGATAAAAAAATAAAATGAAAGCTGACAGAAACTAGCAAGCCAACTTCCAGCAGAGTTTCTGCCCAGCCAACTAACGAATGCCTGTGAAAACGAAACCAAAATGTCATCACAGCCTAAAAGTGTGACCTCTTGTTACCATCTTTCTGTACAGCGATGGTGGCGGCAGCAGTTCTACCAACGTAAACATGTTTTCTAACTTAAGCAAAAAATATACTTTGACAACTGTGGCGATTAATGCTCAGAAATTAGTACCCTGAAGCATGAAAATTTGGAAGGCTCAATCCTTCAACTAAAGGAAGACAAAGTTCTCTCTGACCTCTCCTGCTTTTCCTCTTTTTAGTGCCTTTTCTCCTGCAAAAATGAAGAAGAAACTTTCTATGATTTTTTTATCTTTTGAGAATAGATCCTCCAGAAAGGAGTTAAAAATCTATAATTCATTGTAGGACAATAAGATGAAGACAAATTTTGGTAGTGTGTTTGAATAAACAGACTTTGTGATTTAGGACACTCATAAATCTCTTTTTCTTCGTAAAAGTTAAGATTGATGCTAATTACTACGCAGCATTACTCTTTAAGAAGGAGGCAGTACATAGAGAACGTGTTCTGTGGCTTTCCATTGTAAATGATGTGAATGTAGATTGGTCTTGGATTTCTGGGAAAAAAATGATGAGAATTATGAGATTTAGGAGACAGTAAGGATTCAAGAAGAGACATGATGAGTTAAGGACTGGGAAGCATCCACGGGTCCTTTACTACAGAGTCTAAAATTAAAAGTTACTCTAAAGAGAAGCATGTCAGATTGGGAGGAAGACACGTAGCACTAGAAGATAGAAAAGTCATGCAGAGGTTTATGCCTGGTGGGTCTATGCTCACATCTCTTTGTGTGCTCAGGCATAAGGAGTTAGGGAAGTGACAAATATTTAGCATCACTTTAGTGAGGAGTGTGATCAGACCAAAGGAACTACAGAGCAGAATCAAGGCTTCACTTACAATTGACTGGTTTCTGTCATCAATACCTACGGTGATGTTAATTTTGGTCTTTCTTAACAGCTTGAATAACATTCTAGGGACTGCAGCTTAGGGAATTGACTAAGAGTTCTGTTATACACCTATGTTCTGTGTGGGAAGTCAATTACAGCCAAGAGTGTTTGTCAAGGGGAAATTCAACTCATTGGTACCAGTCAGCAAAATATACTAACACTGAAACTGCCAAGAGTTAGGAGAGAATGAAGGATGATGGTAGGGGTCATTGTGACCCACAGTGAAGAGTGCGACTCAGATCATAAAGGATCCAGAGAGACAGGAAGATATAAAAGAACCAGATGATGGAATTTTTAAACTTTCTGATATGTGATTATGTGTTCATTTATTTAATAATTATGTGGTTAAGCAATGAATTAACAGCATATAGTAGATATAGTACACTAACTGTTAAAAATCTAGCATTTAATTCTGGAGAAATTTCCCCTGACCTCAAGGGCTTGCTCTGTAGACTATGAAAGGTAAGAAGCAGAGGAGGCAACAACCAGAGGGAAAAATGTGCTCTAGTGGCCACAGAAGGGTGCAGCTGAATTGGGAGGTGAATTTGAACTTGTCGTCTCTTGTGAACAGCCTTAATAGGGATGAAGAACAGGGAACTGAGCCAGCTGCCTAAAACAAAGAGGACGTCCAGTAAAGAAACACAGAAAAATGCGTTGTATAGACCAATAATGAAGACTCGGAAGTGTGGGAATTTTTCTTTATGAGACATGAACCGTGGCCTCAGATGAAACAGCAAAGCTAACCAAAAAGGACAACCAGTTTAAGCTGAGCCCCGAGGCACAGGCCTGAAATAGCCACACACACTGGCAGAGCAAGGTTGGCTTATCTCAGATTCAAACCCAACCTTGAGCAATTTACAAGTTAGAGAAACGCTGCCTCAAAATCAAATATAAAATGAACAAGGGACATAGCTCAATGTGCAGGCCCTGGAATCCCTTACTCGGGGTGGCAAACAAATAAAAAATATGAGACTGTGAGTGGAGTCCCATTCTGATCATTGAAGTAACCAAAGTTTAGAAAACAGCAACCTCTTCCACAGGAAAACGCACAGTAAATAATATTCAGTGACGACAGGGAAATCATGAAGTGTTTAGAGAATTGAAGAAAGATCACTGAAAAGGAAGTTATGGGAAGATAGCAGCACTGAGGAAGGGCAACACACTCCGACCTCCATAACTGAGAAGCTCTAGGGGTCTTCCTGATACCTTAGTTCCAGCACTGAACTGTACACGTAGTTGACTTAGTTTTGTTAGTCAATACCGAATTGAACTGTTACTAAGGGAAGATGTTTTTGTAATTTTTAAAAAATTGCTTTGTATATCTCTATTATCCTATTACAATTTCTGTTAAGTACATCTCCGGTATTTAACAAATGCAAGTAGAATTTAAAAAGCTGTACAATTCAATCCTGAGTGATATTCAGAAATTTTTAATAAAGCATGACTCCTTTAAGTCTACCAAAATCTGCCTTTGACATTTTGAATATTTTAACACGTCCCTGTCCTTTTCCAAATGACTGCCCATTTTTAACCCTGAAAGTTTGTTAGGGAAGAAAGATATCTTCTTGTGTAATACAATACTTGTCAGGACAGGCTGAGAGTCTTATGTGCTCTAAAATGCAAAGTATAATAGTGGCCAAAGTTCACCTAATTTAGGCCATTTCAAAATAATTTTAGGGAAAAGAAGTTAAATGTGGATGCCATTTTCTTTTCTAGATGTTACTTTTAGAACCAAAAGCATGACAGATGAAATGTTCATGCTTCCTTAGCTTCCTATGCCACCTGGTTCCCAGAGTGACAATATGCAGGGGTGGGACTTTGGGAAGAGGTCAGGTTATGAGGACAGGTCTTTCATAAACAGAATGGGCCTACTGGTGTGGGTTTATAATCCCAGTGTTCTAGGAGGCTGAAGAAGGATTCCAGTTTGAACCCAGTCTGGGCAATTTAGTAACTTAACAAGACCCTGTAGACAGAACTCAATTCCAAGGACCACAGACAGAGAAAGAGGAACCCAAAGAGCTCACCAGGCCAAGTTCTAATCTTACGTACGTACGGAAGACAAGGGAAATCAGTGCGAACATGTACAAGATCTATGCCGATGTTTTCAAGTTAAATATAATCAAACTTCAGTTTAATTAGCATAATGAATTCATTTTAAAATGCTGTTTTGTAAATTATCACTGCTATGACTGTCCCTAAGCATCTTCCAGGCATAGGAGTTAGGAAGGAGAAAGTACTTGGAAGCAGCCTGCTGTGGGTCAGAATTTCTTCCTCGTGTTTTTCCCAGGTCTCTCCCTTACTCAGCACCTTGACTTTCAACGTTCTTCTCTGGTAAATTCACATCACACCTCTACCTCCACTTTGTATCTGTAGCAAGTCACAGTAATTATGTCAATTTCAAGGTTACCATGCAGTGTTTAAAAGAATTACTTTAATAGAATTTTTAGCACAACACTTGGCACCTACTGAGAACTGTCACAGTTTTATTAAAGACATGCACACATATATACACGTATGACTGAGATTATCACAAAACATATTTTTAAATTTTGGGAATCAAAAACTCATCTTTTTGGAAAATTATCTAATTCTATATATCAAAGTACATGTAAAAAATAAGAAAAGAAACCAACTCTGGACTCCCTAATGTGTGCGAACTAGTAAAAAAAAAAAAATATATATATATATATATATATATATATATACATGCATATATATATATATATATAATTCCTTTAATTGATTTTTGAAATAATTGTTGTTACTATTTTTATGTAACAAATTAGAAAACTGAGCGTAAGTATTAACTGCTGTTCATGAGGTTGTATGGAGTAGACACGATTTAAATAAGTGGACTAGATTGCATTCAAATCTTGATATGGAAAACATCAAAATTATGCCATTTTGACTACTTTTTATTATCAATTTTTAGTATTGTAAAATGGGATTTTAAAACTGTTATAGATTGAATATCAATTAGATATAATGTCACACGTGGAAGAATTTATTTTTTCATTTTCTACTTCACTTCAATATTTTTACATAACTGGAGGTATGCACAAAGAGAAAATAGTTCTCTCCTATTCTCCAGTTAATGTTCTTTATATTTTTTCCTCTAAATATGAGGCTTAGAGGTAGACGTGGTGGGAAGGGAGCCTCAGCACATTTGCCACATCATCTTCTTATAGATTTCACCTTTTATTCTGTCCACAATTGCTTATTTTGCTGTTTTATAATTTTTTCAGTTTAGAATTAAAACATTTTGACGGCAATAATATAAAAACACATATTTCATGAAAAATACCACTTTGCATCTCAAAATGTTGTTTCTGTTTTAATATGCAAGCAATATGAAAGCCAGATAATACCAATCTGCTTAAGAAACCTCACCATTTTAAAATTCATTAGTTATTTTCAGATTGTGATCAAACACAACGACTTAACACATGTACCTATAAAGGTTAGCCTACATATCACTACAGAAAATGACTGTATTTTAATTAAGCAATTCATTTAATTTATATTAATTTTACTATAATTTAATGTTTCTTGCATACGCACAAAGAGTAAACTAATGGCCAATAATAGATTAGCAGAAGAATTGTTCAATGATACAATTTTATGTATTTGAGACAGATAAGTTCATTCTAATGCTTAAAAAAATTTATCTAATTAATGGAAGAAAAACCTTCAAAAATTTAATTCTGTCAAAAATGGCTTATTTGGGGAAAAGTACTATCACCTCACTCAAATGTTAAACCAAGTAACAATAATCTCTAATACAGATTTTTACAGCTAGGAACAGCATATAAAACAATCTTTAAAAAGTATATATGGAATATTTTTTATGTGAAATTTTTTGAAATATACTTGCAATTCACAATACAAATAAAAAAGCTGATGTGACCGAGTAACATTATATATATAAATTATACACCTTCTATAAAGTCATGTATTGTTAAGATATATATTTTATTAATATACAATATTACTTGTGCACTTAATTTTGTTTCCATGTAGATGCATAGAAACAATGAGAATGTAGTTATGCATATTATATATGTTTATATATGGAGAGAGAGAGAAATGAATTTTAAGGTATTTCCTAAGAAAATTTGTTGAATAAAAATACAATTCAGGGCTGAAATAATAGCTCTCCTGTTAAAGCACTTGTCCAGAAAGCACAAGGCTCTGAGTTTGATTCCCCAGCACAGCATAAAGCTTGGGGTGGTGACACACTTCTGTAATCCCAACATTTGAGAGGTTGAGGCAGGAATATTGCCATAAATTTGAGGCCAGCCTGGGGTTTATGGTGAGTTCAGGACCAGTGTGGACTGTAGAACGAGACCGTGTCTCAAAAAAAAAAAAATTCAGAAATACATTCATTCCTTCATTTATTGATGAACAGAGGCATTTATTTCATGCCCTGGATTGCATTAATAATGTTACACTGAACATCCAAGTCCAGATGTTTCTTTGAAGGGCTGATTTTCTTTCCTTTGGATCATACACAGTAGTGGATTATTACTGGACCATATAGTACTTTTATTTTTTTAATGTTTGAGAATGTTTGTAATTCTCATGTTTTTAATGTTTTGGGTGTTTTTAATGTTTGATCATCCCTACTGTTTTCCACAATGGCTATAAAAATTTACTTTGCACCAACAGAATGCAAGAGTTACCTTTTGCCCAGATCTCTGCTCAGTGACATTAGTATTACAAATATTTTTGCAAATCTTGTTATAGATAGTAATGTAGACCTGTTAGAAAACTGACAACCCAGAAATATTACTTCTGGAAAAAAAAAGTTAGTTTGTGGTATTCAAGAGAAAATTGCATTAGACTAAGTCAAAAAGACAAAATGTTGTTTTTGTAGGGACCAAGAAACTTAAGAAAGGAGAGAGAGACAGAAAGACCGAGATACAGAGGAAGAAACTCAACATTCCCTTCTCTCTCTGGAAAAAAAAAAAGTCAAGGAAGTTCTTATAGACTGAGCTAATTCAGTGGAAAAGTACTAGAACACACTGGAGGGAGGCTGGTCAAGATGATCAGGCCCTTACCAAAGTCAGGCTTCTACCCTGCAGCACAGATGGATGGATTGGTCATTATCTTTCTTTGTGATATTTCAAAGCAATTGTTCCTAGATCCTTGAGCATTCCTTGTGTGTAAAGCTGGCAAGAGGCTGAGAAAAGGCTTCTATCTCAGGAGAAAGAAAAAGAAGTTTAAAATGTAAGTTCTCCAAATAAATGCTTTGATAAAGATATATCAGGGACGCAGAGTCAGTAGGAAATCTAAAATTTAATCAAGTTTAGTGGAATTATAAAACTGCCTTGGTCAGCGTGTCTGTGAGCACTTCATGTGTATGGCTCCAAGTTAGAAGACCGTAGAGAAGGCACAATGATCTGGAGTCTCTACCCACTGGTTCTTTCAGCTGGGGCGGTTTGATCTCGTGTAGCAGCACAGGGTCTTGCTGATTGCGTTTGGCCATATAAAGCCTGGCCAGAGACTTTGAGATTCATTTTGATTAAATGAATCCTTTTAGTACTGCCATAAAGCAGGCTCTACCCTTGGACAGGTGCCCTCTAGGGTTCTAATCCATAGGAAAGATTTTACTTTTTCACACATTAAAGCCAATGAAAATGTACTTTTCTACAGAAATGATGACAGTCACAGGATATAACAGCTCAGAAACAGCTGCGTACAGTAAATTTAATCAAGCCACAAAATCATAGCTGCATTCCCCAGGGAGCCTGACCGAAACCATTAGTTCTCAAAGATGAGATGTCCAATAAATATGCTAAAAATATTGTAGTACTATTTTTATCCTCAACATTTGAAAGCAAATCACACATATTGGTGAAATTTTTAGCATTTGTAATTGTCTTCGGTGTGTTAAAAAATGTAACCCTTTTAATAATTATCTGTCTTCAAAATTTTCTGTGCTCATATAATTTCTGAGGAAGAAGTAAATGTATAAAATGAGCTGGGTGGCACAGGTTTATATTCACAGCACCCTGGGAGGCTGAGACAGGAAGATCTCTAGTATGAACTTAGCCTGAGTAACTTAACAACTTAATGAGAACCTGTCTCAAAACAAGTAAACAAAAAACAAAATGGAATGAGGATATAGGTCAAAGTAAAGGCCCTGGGCTTAATCCCTAGTACAACAAAGAAAACAGAAAGAAAAGAAAAAAATTTGGTCTCAAACATTTAATATACCTCCTTTTCTTGATGCAAGAATTTACCCAATTTCTTTAACCTCCTTGAAGGTATTTTCTCTAATACAATCGAAATAATTTCTATGCTCTGTTTTTATGAATATTGAAGATTAAATATGTGAAGGTTTTACATGGCAAACATCCACAAGTACAAAGCTTCATGCATAGTGTAGTTATAATAAAGGGCTACTTTTGTCTTACAGAATAAAGCAATATTTGATATGCCCATAAAGTGTTCTTATGCTTTCTCTTCTCTTCTTCTTTATTATATTTTTAATATCTGGCCTCACTATATAGCCCAGGCTGGCCTCATACTTCTGAACTCAAGCAATCCTCCATCTTCAGCCTACTGAGTAGCTGAGAGTACAGATGTGTGTCAGTGCTTGACTGAATTTTCCCACTTAATAGCTGAAGCCAGAAATGGTTAATTGTTTTTAGATTTCTTTTTTATTTTAGGAGAAAAAGACACTTGGAGATGCATGTGAAGAAGAAGAAGAAGAGGAAGAAGAAGAAGGATTGAAAACTTAATGCACTGCTGCACAGCTAGTGGCTTTCACCTACAAATAATGAGATAAGGTCCTTGCACTCTGGTCTCCAAAGCCAGGCTATTCTGAACAGTATCCAGCTGATGTCATTTCCTTTGTTGTCATTTGATGGAGAACGGATGTACCTCTAATGCTTTGCTAATTTCTGGCAGGCGATTTCAAACCTTGAACAATCTAGATGTATTAAAACAGAGAAGGTATCAACATAACTCCCAAACTTTAATCACTCAAGAATTCTTGCATTCATGCATGCGATCCTTTGTTCACGGAATATTTATTCAGTGCCTTTTCTGAGACAGATGTTAGGAATAATAACAGTTAATTTTGGCCAAGTCCTGCTGCCACTAGAACATAGTTTAAATGCATTATTTTGCTCATTTACTCCCTCCTCAATAACTTCATGAAATAGTTATTATTGCTATTCCCATTTCATAGACAAGAAATTTGAAATCAAGAGGAGTTAAAATTGAAACAGAAAGAAAAGTTTATGGCAACATAAAATCACAAAGCTGCAACCCAGACCAGCTCGAAAACTCATGTTTTGATCATCACTGTATACTTTTTTCCTTAAGTAATAGCCAGCCAAGCAAATGTACATGGTATTTGACTTTGCCTAATGAAGGAGGAATAAATCAATAAAACATTCACAAAAATTAATTATAAGCCATCATAATGGATGCAATCAAAACTATTGTAAGAGCACTAAACAAAGGGATGCTGGTATATGAAGCAGGCAAGAAGGTAAGAGAAACTGACCCAATGCCAGAGTGGCGAGTGGCGGGGACCCAGGGAATCAGAGAAGGAATGCTGCAAAGGTCCGCTGAGGAAGGAAGGCACGCGAATCCTGCAAACCTTAACTTTGCAGTCAGGCAGAGCTGTGTTCCAATCCCAGCTCCGCATCCTGGGGCTGCATGCTTTGGAGGTAAGACTCAACCTCAGTGAGTTTGTTTCCATATTTTAAAGTAAGGATAGTAAGATCTACTTCACAGAATTCTGAAATCAAAACATGAGATATTTGATGTATGGTACTGAGCAGAGTTCCTGGCACACAAAAGCACTAAATATAGTTTAGTTATTATCCTAATCATCTTAAATATTAAAAACACAATTTTAGCTCCCATTACTGAATCTGATTATCATTCTCATCTTAAATTAATATTTTATAATATATGCCAGTAATAGCTAAAACCAGGATATCAGTAAAACTTTTCTGCTTTTTCAGCAGTTTTTGGATTAGCAAATATTTTTAAAGAGTGTTTAAGATAAAGAATGTGCTAGTTAACATTAGAAAACACTAACACTCAACTCCACTGCCTGCGTATCTGTGCATAAAGGAGTCACAATGCAGGTAAGTGTGTGTGTGTGTGCGTGCGTGTGTGTGTGCACATGCAATTGCACAAACAACATTTTTGTTTCCCATTTGGACCAAGCCGGTAAATCTGACATAGCACAGGTCACCTAGGTTATTCCCCAGAACACAATTACTCAAATCACTGGCTTCGCTACTCCACAGTTGCTAAAACACCCAAGGAAAACTAGATAAATGGGCGAATTTCCAAATTTAGCCGGAGTGATGGCTGACAGCTGTGATATCATTCTAAGGAATGCAGTGGGTTACAAAGTGGATTGCCAAAATGGGTGGCAAATTTCCTCCTTGCAGAAAGGGCAGTTAGTGAGTTTGCAAAAACTCAGTGGAAATAGCTTTTTCCGTAAGAAACAGGAGAACTCCCTGTTTCCTGTTTGTGGTCAGGCGGAGATAACAACTATGCATTACTTCTAAAAAAGACAAATAAGGTTTGCTGGTTCAGTAGGAGCTCTTCAAAGCCTGGGAAACAGGTTTTCCTCCCTTAATGGAAAAATCAGACAAGAAACACTTACGTAGTTTATCACCTTATTGGGTCTATTGTAAAGAATAACTTAGGATGAATCCGTGCGTAGTTAGCACAAGTATGAGCAGACAGAAGCCACCAACTGAGGAAGGAAGAAAGGGGCTTGAGGGAACAGGACATGCCCAAGAAGGTGGGTGCCAGTCAAGGGGAGATTGGGAACAGACCATAACAAAGCTCCCCACCCTCCAGGAATCGGTCATTAAAAACAAAAGTTAGGCAAAAATTCTTTCAGTTGTTTATTCCTGCAAAAAGCCAGAGTAAGTCTTGAGTTCGGCTGATGTCATGCAGCTATTTCATATGAGAAGAAAGGAACAGCACCCTAAAAAGTAAACACAGGTAACAACTATTTCTCGTCAAGTATATTATCTAATTAAGGAAGTTATGAAAGTCAAAGAACCTCAGAATGCTTCTGGGAAGATTTGCACGTGGCTCCTGCCTCGTCTTCCTTTTACGCTTACATCTTGGGTTCATCATTCAGCTGTTCGTGGCTGCCTGGGCCTTCAGGATGACAATCAAGACAATGAGGAACAGGGCTAGGACCAAGGAGCAGATGGCCCCAGGCTCTTCGGTCACACCTTCAGATACTAGCAAGATGACCTTCTTCTCTAGAACAACCAACCAGAGGTCCAAGAAATCAAGTTTAAATAGAAACTGAAAGAAAACTTGGCCCAGCTCCAGCGAACGCATACTGTCATTAATTTCGTTACAGGAGAAATTTTTTTCAATGCGTTTTCAAAAAATTCTCATCCCTGTATTTAGCTTCCAAAATATCAATGAAGTCAAACAAATCAGCCTTTTGCAATACTTAGAAGAGTACTGGAAAACAGACACTTTAATATCTTATTATATTCTAAGACTATTAGGGACATAATTATGACTTTAACAGAAATATCCTGTTATAGATGATAAGCGATGTTTTGTTAAAATGAAGACAATGGATTTGATTTGTAGAAGAGTGTCCATTTCTTGAAGATCAGAGCAACATTCTTTTGATTCAGTTTTGAATCGAAGCAGCCTATCATTTGTGTAAGTTAACAGACTTGCCCTATCCTCTCACACAAGGAAGTTGTTAGTCTAGAGCTGTTGCGATAATAATGATCCCTCTTGGAAGATTATTCTAGGCAGTTTTATTCTGATACGTTGCTAGAGGCTAGAAAATTCGATCACTTTACAACTTTGATAAGAATGACCTGTAAAATGATGAGAAAAATTACTCTAAATTGCCAATGTGATTGGCTTTTCTTTATCCTACCCAAGAGGTCACCATATCTTTATAGGCTCTCATTATGACTCAGTGTTCCTGTTGATTTTTTCTGTTAATATAAAAATATAATATCACACAAGCAGAAAAAAGCAATCCCTTCACTACCACTGACTACAAGACACTCTGAACATCCCAAGAAATCCCGAAGAGAACATTGTCCAATGGCAAAATAAATTACAAACAACAGCAATTAAAACCACATGATATCAGTGGCATAAAATAGGCAATTACAGAATAGAACAGAATGGAAAACCCAGAATCCATCTATGTGTGACAAAGTTGCCAAGAAAACAAATTGGAGAAACGCGAGTAAGTGTTTTGGGACAACTGTATTTCCACATGCCAATAAACATGTTAAATCTGTAGCTTGTATCATATTCAAAAATCATTTCTGAAAAGATTAAAAATTTAAACACAAAACCTGAAAGTATAAAACTACTAAAACAAACTGAGAATATCAGCTAACAGATGCAGGATATTTCCTGAGCCCATGAATCGGTGACCATCCTGAGCAACACAGCTAGACCTCATCTCAAAAATAAAAACTGCTAAACAAACGGCACAGAAAGTTCCATAAAATGGGTATGGATCATGACTTTTAATATGACCGAGAAATCATAAACAACATATTTGAAAAAAATAAGATTACATTAAACTAAAAATAGTCTGCTCAGGAAAAAAAATCAATAAGCTTAAATGACAACACAAAAAAATAGCAGAAATATTACAATCTATACATCTCATAAGGAGCTAGTAGACAAGTTATGTAAGAACCCAAAAATGCAGCCTAATGTTTTAAATGGGAAAAGGGCGTAAATAGACATTTTCCAAAGAAAGACATTTAAGTGGCAAGTGAGGGCATTGAGAAATGTTCAATGTCACTAATCAAGACGATAAAAATTAAACAACAGTCAGATATCATCTCTCCACCATTACAATGATTATTGCTTAAAAAAAACAAAAGACACCCACTGATGAGTACATGGAGAAAGGGGAATCTTTTCCACTAGTCTTAGGAAGATAAATTAAAATAGTTGTTACGGGAAAGTAATCTGGAAATTTCTCAAAAATTATTAGTAGAAGAACCATGTGATCCAGCAATTCCAGCGATGCCTCTATAGCCAAGACAAATAAAAATCAGTATGTTGAATAAAGATCACTCTTTCCTTGTTTGTTGTATCCTTACTCATAATAGCCAAGATTTAGAAACAACCTCAAGCACCCATTATCCAATTATGAGTAAAAACTAAGATAAACACACACACACACACACACACACACACACACACCTACTTAACAAAAAGTAAATCTTGTTCTTTGGGACAACATGGATAAACCTAGAGAACAATGTGCTAAAAGAAATAAGCCGGATACAGAAAGACAATGATCTCACTTACATACAGAATCTCAAGTTAAGCTCCTGGAAGCAGACAGTGGAAAGCTTGTTGCAAAGGCTGGGAAAAGGGTGGTGAGGGAAACGGCAGATGTTGTTCAAAGGCACCAAGTCTCAATGGATAAATAAATTCTGGAGATCTGGAGAGCATGATTTCTATTCTGTAATAGCATATATACTTGAAAATAGTGAAGCAATATATATTAAATATTCTGCCCACAAATTGATAACATTTATTAGTCAGCTTGTTTTAACCTTTTCCAATATATAGATATATCAAAATTTCATATAGTAAACTATAAAAATTTAACTTTTAATCTTTAATGTGTTGCTACAGATTGGATGCAGTTTACCTCAAGGATTCATCCATTGGAAGTTTTGTTTTTAGTGTAGCGATGCTTGAAGGCTGAATCTTGAGAGACCAGGCTTCGTGGGAAGTCCTTGGGTCAGTTGGACATGTTCTGTTGAAAGAGATTAAGGTATTTCTCACGGAACTCTGATTCGTTCTGTACAGAAACTGTTAAAAAAGCCTAAGCCTACGTCCCCACAGGTCTTGTAGTTTCTGTTTTGAGGAGCTTCCTCCTGCGTGCTCTCCTGCCATTGCAACCCAGGATAAGAGAAAGCAGCACCAGAATAAATACTGTTTGGACTTTCAGACTCTAAACCTGAGATAAATAAACCTTTTAACTTGTTTATTAGCCCTTCTTTTGGTAACAAGAAGCTAATATATAACTTACTAAGACAGTGGGGCAATGTTATTAATGGCAATTGTGGTAGTCTTGTTGAGTTTTTATTCTATAATTGATTTTATACTTGGCATTTGATACAGATAAGTTCATTGGCTTTGAATTCACATGCTTCTTTTTACATAATTTAATGGTCAGAACTTTATTAACATAATCACCAGAATGTAGCTCATTAATGACTGCTTTAGACAAGGCTCTCTGTAACCTCTTGAACTCAGCTACTCTCTTTTAATAAAAGGAGACAGTAACACCATCACGTAAGATTTCTATTTTCATTAGATAATTTACGCACAGGGTTGAATAAAGTTTTTATAAAATACACTTAGTCAAAATTGGACTGAGTTTATAAGTAGCTTGAAATAATTTGAAATTCATTTCAAATATATTTTTATGGATCAGGATTGGAAAAAAATGATTTTTTTCGTTGAATTGTTCAAATAATGGCATGAACACTTCATCTCAATGCTTTTGCATGGTGCGTATAAGCAAACTGAAAGTATGAATTTACTTGCTGCTATTCACTGTGCTTAATGAACTTGTGGAAACTCGTCCAGCAAAGCATGTTATAAAGTTGGTCGGATATAACCTGCTGTCTGGAGTGTTATATATTTTGGTAAGTAATTTATAATGTCATTAGACCTATAGACATCATTGAAAAAAATGAGATGCTTATTTCAAAAATTTTATATGTGTCATATTAGAAAAAACATGTGACATTTAACCTTTTGAATTTAACTTACTCCACTGAGCATAACAATATCACAGTATATTCATTTACATGCAAATGACTCAAATATGACTTTATAGCACAGTAGTACTCCATTGTGGACACATGCCACACTTTTGTATCCATTTGTCTATTGATGAATCTTTTGGTGTCTTCCACAATTTGGCTATTGTTAGTTGTGCTGCTATAAACATGGGGATGCATGTCTCTCTGTAATATGGTGTTTTAACTTTTTTAGAAAGATACCCAAAAGATGTACCACTGTGACAAATGGAATTATGTATTCTCAGTTTTTTGAAAAATCTCCATACTGCTTCCAAAACAGTGTACCAGTTTACATCTCGCTAGCAATGTACAAGTTTTGCTATTAAAAATTTAATAAACATCATTAATTTCCTTAGGAAAATTCATAGAAGTAATTTGGTCATTCTCTTATTAGTTAGATTTTTATTTCATCAAAATAAAAATGCTATGTATGTGTATGACGGGAAAGTGCATTGGAGGAGATAACACAGAGCTTCTTGTTAGACAGTTCTTGATGTTGTCATAGGATTCATCCTGTCACCACCTGGGCATGAGACTGTATCCATCCACCATTTACTATCATACATTTTAATTTCATTCTGTTTTATACAAAGTTAAAACACTAATGATTAACTTAAGGGTTAAATCACAAGGGAAATATTCTTCCTTTCTTATATCTTGTCCTATTAAATTTGTTGTTCACAGTCTGCTCTGTGCTTCCTTCCACAGACTAAGGGATATTCTCACTACCATTCTGCTCGAGATCCTCAATCTATCTAATGTGACTTATTTTCATTTGTAATCTATTTTCTATTGTCCATAGATTTTAACAGCATGTAGTATTTATTGAGCTTCTAATTCTGTTTTCAACACCTAAGATTCCCACTTCGTGACATTCTTCTTAATTAAGGAGAACTTGTACTTCTACTAGTTTCTAGTTATTCAGCCAAATCTTTATCGTTTTCGAAGACAGAAAAAAAAAGCTGGAATACATCAGTTGGATCTTCATAACTTTAAGTTGTGTTGCTGCATTCTCAACTGTCTCTAGGCAGCAGCCACTTAAAACTGCTAGTGGAAATAACACACACACACACTCTGTCTTAGACTCTAAATTTTAATTTTGCCATTGCTGCCTCTGAAAACTTTAGTATGGCTCACCTTACATGTATATGACTCATGAATTCATATCCCCCATGTCCAGAGCACAGGTAGAATGTGGAGAGTAGAATTGCAGACATTGGTATGTATGGCATGAGGACTACAAAGAGAAGCAAACCCATATTAAGTGCAATAAAGTAAATTGCTGGAAACTGCCTAAAGCTCTGTACGATACTGATAAGTTGTGAGCCACCTGCGTGTGGACCCTGTGTGATGAAATCACTATCTGT